>WAAB01009543.1:0-11312 GCA_013389865.1 Piaya cayana
CCAGAACTGCAGGTCTCTGGGAAGCGCTGCTGCTTCGCTACCTGGCCCAGTGCCGCGGTCCCTTGGTCGGGGAGGGGTGCCAAGTAGCTGCCTGCCCTGTGCCAGGGGTTTCACAGTTTTCAGAGAATCACAGAATAGTTTGGGTTGGAAGTGACCTTAAGGATCATCCAGTTCCACCTCGGCCATGGGCAGGGACACCTCCCACTGGATCAGGGGCTCCAACCCCATCCAGCCTGACCTTGAGCCCCTCCAGGGATGGGGTAGCCACAGCTTCTCTGGCAACCTGTTCCAGCAGCCATGGGCAGGGACACCTCCCACAGGATCAGGGGCTCCAAACCCCATCCAGCCTGACCTTGAGCCCCTCCAGGGATGGGGCAGCCACAGCTTCCCTGGGCAACCTGTTCCAGGCCCTCCCCACCCTCACAGTGAATAAATTGTTCCTAATGTCTAGTCTAAATCTGCCCTTCTCCAGCTTTTATCCGTTCCCCCTTGTCCTATCACCACAAGCCTTTATGAAGAGTCCCCATCCAACGCAAAATATGAGAGAGAAACGGAGGAGTGTGGGAACCACCCGCCTGGGGCTGCGCCCCGAGCAAGGTGGGATGATGCACTTAAAATCCCCCAGACGTCTGGGGCTGAGCAGCACCCTCCCTGCCCGGAGAAAATTACTCAGTCCCCAATCTGCCCTCCAAGTAACCTCGTCTACGTAGCGCGAGAGCCAGCCGCACGCTTGGTTTTCACCCCCTCTGCCAGTTTGAGAGAGAATGAGCACTTGATAAAGAGACTTCAGAAAACTCGATGAAGATACAAACCAGACCCAGATGCTCTTTGCCCTTTCTGCTTGACCTAGCAAGAAAAATTTGGGTTTTTCTGGTTGACCTCCTGCCTCCATCCATGGGTTGTGTCTTTTTCACTGAACCTCTCCCTGTCTGCCAGGATCTTCCCAGAAAGGGGATGAGCTGATCCCAGGCGCAGGACCAGAGAAATCACCTGCACAGCCCCGATCGGCAGCGACAGCTACTCAAACTCTTCCAGGGATTATCCTGGATGGCTGATTGCTTGACTGGAGCCCCAGGCTGTTCCTGGGAGTCCAACAAAGTCTGGAATTGTTTAGATAGAATAACGTTGCCCCAAACCCCCTCGAGTCTGGCCTCGAAAACAATGGGACCGATTTATAAATCACAGGCGCTGAAAACACCACAGTGTTTTGCAGTTACGGGATTTACTTTGAGTCCCAGAAACACACCTGGAAGGAGAAAACACTTTTCTAGGCGGCTTCTCCATGGTTCAGATGTTAGAATTTTTATAAAAAATACCAAATGCATTTGCCCTGAAATCAGCTGGTGCCAGAAACCAGAGTTGTTAAAGAAAAACATCAAAGTAGCATGAGAAAAATATACCCCAAGGCAGCAGCGCTGACATAGCTGCACCCCAAGCCCTTTGAATGACATGGACGCCGTGGCCACTCGCCCTGCCAACTCCCCTGGTGCCTTTTCTCTGTTTATTAAGGACGGAGCCGAAGTCACACCCCAGCCCTTCCGTTACAAGCCAGTAACGGAGCCAAGCAGAGCGTAGGTAGAGAAATAAACTCGCCGCACCCAGTGTGGGAACGAGGCAGCGACCCGCGCTCTGACCCCAGAACATCTTTAGGAAACCCTCCGGAGCCCAGATCAGCCGAAGCCCAAGCAGCCTCAGCTCTGCCTTGTACCCGGGGGCAGCACACGGGTTTCTGTAGCTGCCAGCTCCCCCTCTGAGGGTTTTTCCCAGGGAATCGCAGAGCCTGGGAATGCAGAAAGTCCTGGGATTTGGGGAAACAGCAGGCAAGACAATGGCCAAATGAGCTGGTTTAAGCGAGCAGCGGTGCCCCTGCAAACCTACCCCAGGTGCCAGCAGCGCAGAGCGCGAGGATCCCGACCACGGAGAGAATTCCCATCTTCTCCTCCGAGCCCTGGACGTGGGGGGCTGCTGGGACCAGCCCCGCTGCGAGCGATGGGGAGCAGCTCTGGGGCAGCCAGAGGCTTTGAGCAGTCCAGGCGATGAATCATGAGTCTGGGTGTATGACACACATCTCGAGCGGGGCCGGACGGAGGAAACTGCGCTGCCTTGTCACTCACTTTTGAGTCAGGGAGCGCCCCTGCCTGCTCTGCCTGCTCTGCCTGCACCTCCTCATGGGTTTTTTTCTGCTCGCTCAGCTCAGACAAGGACCTAATAAAGCCTGGCAGCAAGTAGAGGCTCTGGTGACCTACAGCCCTGGGGCTGCCAACAGGCTCTTTCCCATAGGCTCATTCTGCCTGGGTTTAATTCCTTGCAAAATCTTGCTCACTCCCTCCTTTCATTAACTCTTGCATGAAAGGCAGCTGGGTCTGAGCTGCCTCTGAGTTCAAGGGCTCAAGGGGCAATAGAGCAAATTCATACGGAGAGGAAAGCGTGGGACCTGAGCTCCCACCCCCAGAGCACTGGGGCAATTGGGAATCTCTGCTGAAATCGCCACGAGCTGAGTGAGAGGCGGCCAAGGCTGGAGCTGGGGAACCCAGAACCAACCTGGCCATCTGGGAGAGAAATTCAGCTTTGGGTCACGTAACTTGGACCTGATCTTCTTCTCACTTGTCTTGTTTTAATTCTCCTCAGCGTCCTCAGAAATTACTCCCATGCTGAGCAGGTACAGGGAGTCGGGGCTGTGCAGGAATCGTCCAGCTGAAATGCTCGTGGACACCTCCTGGAGGGGTTTTATAAACCTCTGGCTCCCCTGCAATGCCAAGGTCCTGCTCGGAGACAGGGAAACTGAGGCACTCAAAGTACAGGCTGTGAGGGGCGGAAGGGAGAGCAGGGTTGATTCCCGGGAGTCCTGAGCTGCAGCCGGTGACAGCGACTGCAGGAACGGTGACTCAATTTGGGGTCAGAGTGGCCCAAGGCACAGAAACACCAAGAAGCAGAAAATGAACTCGTGTGCGTGCCGAGTGCTGCGGCCACAGCCTGGTGGGGTGGAAGGTGTGGGGCAGCGTGCAAGGTGCTGGGTGAAACCCACAGCCCCACAGCGGGAGAGATGGGAGAACAGCCCCTGCCCCACATCCCAGCGGCTCCCAGGGACAGGTGAAGGTGTTCGTGAGGATGAGGTAGAGATGGGGACCTAGACTTCAGTGCTGGGATTTTTCTTGGCTTTAAAAGAAGATGTTTTCGATGCCTCTTTGCCTCCCCACTCAACCCCAGTGTCCCCCAGGCCACCCTCCCTCCCTCGGGTCTGTGGGTTCTGCTCACTGGGGGATGATTTTCCATCTGGGATCCAAATTCCTCCCCAAGATTTGTTAAAGATTTAGTGAAGAGGAGCAGGAGGAGCCCATCAACCCTCATTCAGTGTCAGAAAGCTGCACCTTAGCTCTGACATCAACACAAACCCAGAGCTGCCTCCTGGGGGGCTCTAGGTCTCTCCCTGCTCCAGATCCCTCTCGCCGCAGACCCTACCAGCTTTAGGGCATCCAAGTTCCTGCTTCTCCTGCACAAACCCTCCTCCTCCCACCTGGAAATGGTGCAGCAGCTTGAATCCAGGCTCAGGAGTGCGAGGAGAGGGGAGGCTGGAGCTGGAGCCACCAGAGGGAGCAGAAACTCCTTCAGTCTGGGAGTGAGCAGGGGAGAGGAGCTCCCACCAGGCTGGGGCACTGGGATGCTCTGGTTCCTCCTGGAGATTGTCTCCTGGCCCTCAGGTTCGATATGAGCTGATGCTCTTACTTGACCTGAACTTTCCATCTCCCTCCCACAAGCCCTTCAGCCACAAAGTGCCCTGGTGGGGCGAGCAGCTCTCCAGGGAGAGAAGCACCACGTGCGAAACAAGGAGGAAAAAGCAACAGGTGAAACCTGGACCAGTTTTTTGGCACTTAAAGTCACAGCAGCAGCAGCTCAGGGACCCCGGTCCTGGCCACCAAAAAGGAAACCAACTGGCGCTGTCCCCACCGAGCCCCCCTGGTGCTTTGCCAGCCCCACGCTGCTGCCTTCAGCTGCAACTCAACTCTCATTTGAGGTCTCTTAACTGCACCCACCCCAGGGCCTGGGCACACGAAATGAGCCCAGATGCACACGGATGAATGAGGACAAGGTCCTCGCATCGTGGCTCGGTGGCTGCTCGGTGCCAGCCACGCGCCTTTCCAGGCAAATCCCAACGGACGATGCTGGGCAGCCGGGACGTGGCCGTTCCACGGGATNTTCTCCTTCGAGGTCTCTTAACCTCAGCCCCCCAGGGCCTGGGCACACGAAATGAGCCCAGATGCACACGGATGAATGAGGACAAGGTCCTCGCATCGTGGCTCGGTGGCTGCTCGGTGCCAGCCACGCGCCTTTCCAGGCAAATCCCAATGGACGATGCCGGGCAGCCAGGACGTGGCCGTTCCATGGGATGGGAAAGGTTGGGACACCTCAGCTCGTGCTCTCAGCTTGTACAGCCAAGGAGAAGGAGCAGGGATGAATCTTCCCCTGGGATCCTCTCTGTGGGGCTGAGGAACGTGAGGGGAAGGGTCTGCGATGCTGCTGTGGGACCCAGGGCTGGGCAGAGGGGCAGCCTCGCAGCGCTCCCCTTCCCAGGGGCCAAAGGAGCAGGATGGGGAGAGGATGAGGGAAAGGTGCTGGGAGGAAGAATCCCTGAGCCTGAGGAAGACAAGGATGCAGAAGGGGGCTGGATGCAGCTCCGTGAGCAGAGCCGGGGGTGGACGAGGCTGGATTGGGCCAGCGCTGCTCTGAGGACGAGTGGGTGGCTCAGAGCGGCAGGCGGCGAGCGCAGCGCTGACCTGATGCTCACGGGAACCCGCGTGGGGGGACACGGGGACCTGCCAGCAGCCCAGGACCAACATCAGCCTCGTGGGAGCAGCGGGGGGGGGGTCACCTGGCAGAAAGGATGAGTTAGATTGTTCTCCGCAGGGGTGACACGGAGGTGGGTGCTCGTGGCAGGGCGAGAGGGGGGACCCGGTGGGGAGGGTGGGCAGCCTGGGGGAGTGTGGAGGGGGGGGAAGGCGGTTCTAACTGGGGGGGTTGGAGGCTGAAAGGGCTGAAAGGGGGTGGAGGGAATGGTTTTGCTTCCAACACGGTGAAGACTTGAGCTTGGAACTTGCATTCGTGGAGCTCCCAGCCAGCAGGAATCGTCTCTCCCTCAGCTGCTCTGTGGGGAGGTGGGAGGCATGGGCCAAGCCTGGGGCACCTTCCTCTCCCCCGTGCCCCTTTTGCCTTTTTTCTCTCTCTCTTTGTGCTTGGTTGGGGGCTCGTGCTAGCGCTGCCCGTGCCAGGAGGGATCTGGGAACGAGCCATCTCCCGGCTGCGCAAATTGGCTTCCCACTTGCTCGCAGCCTCGAGGAAGTTTCTCCTCCATCCGAGGTGCCGCGAGGAGAAGAAAGGCAGGAGGTGGCTGGGACCCCGCAGCGCGGAGCCCCTGGCATGTGAGGGGTAGGCAGGGGGTCCGCCAGCTCCCCTCTCGCCGCCCCCGGAGACCTGGGATCACGCGCAGACCATGAACGGATCCGTTTTCAACCAGACTCTCCTCGAGCAGGGGGCTTACCCCAACAGGACCCAGGGCTTGGGGATGCTCATGGCCTGCTGCAACGGCACCGGCTCGGTGCTGGCGACCGACGGCGGCTCCTCGGCGCTGGCACCCGACGAGAGGAGCCTCTACATCACGCGGGTGGTGCAGATCGCGGTCCTCTGCGTCCTCTCCTTGACTGTCGTGTTCGGCATCTTCTTTCTGGGCTGCAACTTGCTCATCAAGTCGGAGAGCATGATTAACTTTCTGGTGAAGGACCGGAGACCTTCCAAGGACGTGGGAACCGCGATCATGGGACTTTACTGAAGCCCCCAGGCTCTCGTAGGCAAGTGAACCGTCTGCACCTGTTGCTGAGATGCACATTCCCATGTGTTCGGGGCAGCTGGGGGCAGTGGAAGGGGAGGGAGGCGCCTTTTAACATGTCTGTGTCCGTGGGAGAGCGAAGCTGCCTTCCCAGTCGATAAACTCAGCCGCGGTCGATGGGGAAACGTCCTCAGAGTCCCAAGAAGCACAATAAACGACCAGCACCGTGTTGCATGCAGTAACGGCTTAAGTTTTGCATGAGTCTTGCAATAACAGTGACAATGTGCAGCTCTGGACTCTTTTCTGTTACCTTGGATACCGGTACCTGGGATTTAAGGCTTAAATAAAAAAAGCAAAAAAGGAATAAAGTGGTGGTGGGGGGGGAGGGTGAATAACTTACAACAACAAAAAAACAGCTGAAGGGGAAGCAAAACGCGTGGCCTGGACCACATGTATGTGTTTGGCTGTGGGGCAGGGAGGGGCCGCGGGGGTTTGTCCGAGTCTGCATGCTGTAAAAACCTGTCAGTCTGTCTGTGTTTCAGACCTCAAGCTGCATCTCCTGGTAGAGCCCTGTAATGGGGAAAGCATGTTCTTCCTCATCTGTCTGAGCTCTGCTGTTCAATAAACTGGTACTTTCTTCTTGCACATGATGCTAAAAGAAGCAAAGAACCCAGATAAATGCAAAAAACCAGCTCCCAGACACCCGAAACCAAAGCATGTTTGGTTCTGTACGCACCAGCCTTTTCCCCAGTGCTCTGTTGTTACAGTCCTTGAGGTTTTTGTAGTTTTTTGAAAACTGGTGAACGTTCAGGAAAAGAAGAACCTGTTTCAAAAGAATCTGGTGGTGTCTTCATTTTCTTTCTCTCTGCGTGCCGAGTTCAGCTATTTCCAATCCTAGTTCCAGACAGAGTCATCTCACTTTCCAGCTGAACTCTAATTACAAATATTTATTTAAAGCAGAAACTACCACACATTTTTCATTGCCAAGTGTCTGTTCCCACTAGTGAATATTCATCAGGAGCTACGCACTTCATGCTTGTGTGAAATACCTGCCCAGCGCCGGGGCAGAGGCTGGGGAAGATGCACCGAGCGCCTCTCACGACACAAGATTTCAGCCTCCGAGTTAAAGTCTCCAGCTCTGATCCTGATGAGCTGTCAAGACTAAATTGTGTGAGAGGAGGGAGCCTCCTGGCCTTTGTTCTGTGATGGAATTACAGCTCTGCCTGTAGGTGTGAGATGAAAATAATTGGAATTTTATTGCGCCAGCAGTCTTGGTGCCGGGGTCGCTTCTGTAGTGGGGAATCAACCCTGAGCGCTGGAGGAGCTGCTCATCTGCTCTACTTGGGTGTAAATCCAGAACGTCTCTTCCATTCCCAGGAGGAACAAGATTATGTGTTTTAATTAATTCATATTTGCTGAGCACCCTCTTCAAGGTTCCCACAGGGTCCTAGTGGACTAAGTCCCATGCAGAGGAGGCTCTCACTGATTGCTCCTGCTAACCTGTTGTCTGGAGCACTTTAAGAGCACAAAGACAAGGTGGCAGCAGGAACAGAAGTTGGGAATCAGGTCTCTGAGGGGTCCTGTTGGTGCCAGCGCAATGACCAAGCAGACAGGGCTCTTGTTGTCATGAGCAGCTTGAGGGTCTCTGTACCGGAGCAGCCTCCTCAGCACAGAGGGGTTGCTGCCCTGCTGGGAGCTGGAAAAGTGGCTTCGCACAGCAGCGTGGGAGGGGGTGTTATGGTCATTGGTCTCTATGAGTGCAAACTGCTCCTGCTGTGAGAGCACAGCCTGGTCACCACATCGGGGTGAGGCGCACATAACCCCGATGCTAACAAGGATCCAGCTCTGTAAACGCTTCGTCTTCTTGCATATATAAAGTGTAACAGCAGCTTCAGGTCACTGTGCTAGCAGAGGACAGCAAACACGGTCACTAAACCCCTGTCTAGCTGCTGCCTTATCCGGCACGTGGTCCCTCTTGCCAGTCCATCCACCAGCTGGGGCCTCAGCACGAGGGAGAGTTCAGAGGGGATGGAGCAAACCTTCCAGTGCTAACAATGCCAGCAAGGCACGGGAGAAGCTGTTAATCCACAGAAAGTATCAAAATCACCTTAACTCTGACCTGCAGCCATGCTGTGAGTGAAGAATCTGGTCAAATTATCTCAGCTGTCTCCACCTGCCTCGCTCTGCCAGGGGCCGTGAGCGCTGGGGTGTGTGTGGATGAGTGGGGAAACACGGCTCTGAAATCCCACACAGCCACCAACTCACCAGGCGTCCCGAGAGGCCACATCCAGGAGTGGAGAAAGGAAGGTTTCATCCCTTTTGTGCTGTGGAGTCTTACAGAGGAGAGGAGAGGAGTCAGCCACAAGTAGGGTCATGTTATTCATGAGGTGGAAGAGCAACATGGAGCCCTAGAAAACAGAGCCGGGCACCTGCTGGGACAGGTGGAGCTTGGTCAGGAGCTGTTTTGGAAAGGGAAGTTTTCCACATGGCTCCTTGGGGTGAGAGTCCAACTTTACATTGGATTATTCGTCCTCTAGTCATGCGACACATCGCCAGGTCGAGTGGGCCAACACGAGAGGGGCTGCAGGAGGTGGGCACCATCCACTCTTCCATATGACACGGCATGTGTGCCCCTTGGGTTTCTGGGCTTCTGTCTTGCTTGCAGTGGGTTTGAGACACTTGTACACAAGTTCCCATCCCGTTAGATTCCCAAGAAAAGTCCCGCTTGCAGGGGCGGAAAATCTAACCCAAGTCCCAGATGATGCCCATCTCCTCCCTGCTCTGCAAGTCTTTGCTTGGGGCAATGAAAGGGTTAAGATGAGACAGACAAACAGATGAGGAGGGAGGGAGGATCCCAACCAGAGGCACCAGATACACTGGGGCGAGTGCTCCAAACATACACAGTATTTAATAATTCCTGAGAATTGCCATGGTAATAAAGCACAGAGTCAGGTTGTTATAGTAACAGCCTTTTTTTTTTTTTTAGGCAGGGATGCATTACCCAGGTTGTAACCTCAATCCAGACCGAACACATTTCTGAGAGCCCCAAAAATAATAAAAAAAAAAAAGAAGTAAAAGAAAATCAAATTAGATAAGTAGCACTTGCCTGTCTCTCGCCTGACAGCTCGGGGGTTGTTCTGTAGGTAGGTGGAGGGAACCAGGTTGTTCCAGACACACGTCGCTGTGGGAAGCCTGGAGAAAGGCTGGAGGGGAATTTCTGCAGGTCCAAAACTGGTGGGGATGAGGAGCTGAACCCCTCCTATGGGTCAGAGAACCACAGGCTGTCCCGAGCTGGAGAGAACCCACAAGGATCATTGAGTCCAACTCATCCCAGCTGAGCCCGCGGAAAGATGCTCTGATCCCAGTTTGCAGCCTCCCCACCGTCACCTACATCCCAGGCGCTGATGGTCCCAAAGCTGGTCCCCAAGATGAATAAAGGCAGTTTGGGGGCTGGAAAGGGAGTTACAGGCCCCTCTGCCTAAAGCCACGTGACAGACCCAGAAGGAAAATGTGTGTCTCTCCTGGCCTCCCCTCAGCAGGCAAAGAGCCACCTCCATCCTCTCCATCAAGTGTGTCAGATTTGTCCTGCTGATCCTCGTAATGAATCTTAATTTAGCGCTGGTTGAACGAGCAGCTTAGTGAGCCTGTTTTCTACTAAGGAAGCAGCAGCAGCACACGTAGGGGTTCAATCAGCAGAGAGGTGGCTTGGAATAGGCAGTGCAATTACTCAGGACCATCAGTCCATAAATCCCCGCTGCAGCCCAGCGTGGTTCTCTCGTACCGGCTGTGCGAGAGCCGCCGGCCTCCAGATAAAGCCTCCGGAGGCCATTAGCTCTGCCTGAGAGGGACACTTTGATGCCACCAGTCAAGCACTCGAGGGAGAACGGAGGCCAAACGATGACAGAGCTGAGGAGCCAGCACTGCCTCACAGCTTTGGAGACTTTGCCTACCAGTTTCTCTGTTTAAACCAGAAACATTTCCAGTTTCTGTGTCTCCCCAGCTGCTTTCCTGCTGTGGCTGCTGCTGATATTTTGGTCTGGAATTCCTTCCATCCCTGGTTTGAGGCCGCCTGGAGTTCCTGGCACAGGGTTTGCTCCCTCTGAGGCGTGCAGGGCACCTGGCACCCACCACCAAGTTCCTCGCTTCCAAATAAATGTGGGTTGTCCCCTCTTGCTCTCTGCCAATTCCCAGCTGTTTCAGGACCGTGTGAGCATTTAGAATCCTCAGTATAAAACACGAATCTTAAGCTCCTTCTGTTTTGGGAAAATTAACAGCACCGGGAAGGTTCCTGGGCACTGGAACCTGGCTGATGTCACTGTTCCCTTGTGAGAACGGTGCTGGGTTGGGTTCAGCCCTCTCCTCTCATTAAAGCGACTTAACCAAGCAGTCTGGTCAAGTCTGCGCTCCTCTGATTTTAGAGACAGGCAATTTCTTGGACTTGTTTGTTCCATGAGCACAAGCTTATGGAACAACCACTTCAGAGAACCTCAGCGTGTTGCCTCCAATCAGTTGGTTTAGCACATCCCCGAAGATGAAGCTGTTGGCTGGGATGTGGCGCAGGCACCAGCAGCGCTCAGCGATATCCAGAGTGACCGTCTCTGATCTGAAATCGCTGCTCATCTGCATGTATTTCAGGTTGGAAGCACGAGCCTGGCTTCAGAGATGCCTTTGCAGCTTTCATCTTTCCCACAAGCTCATTACCGCGGACACTGTTTTCGCATCATTAATTTAAAGCAGGTCGATCAACAACAAAGCAAAGATGTCTTTTTAGTGACAAAGATTTTATCACAGCAGCGCAAGAGGCTGGGAGCTGGGGCTGTGCAGCAATCCTGGCTGCAGGTCACACATGATTGAAGGTGAAGGCAGCTCTTTTGGCTCTCGCTGCCGACCCGTGGTGTCCAGCCAGGCAGGATGATGACTCCCGGCCACGGCAAAGAGCTCCGGCTTTGGGTGCCGTCACAGAGCAGCTATTAAATCAAACAGGTTTCCTCTTTTTTTGCTAACAAGACCTGTCTAAACGTTGCTTCTCATGTGGTTCTGCCCCAGTAACAAGCTTTAAAGGCACCACAGCTACAAGTGGATCTACTCTGCTAGCAAGAAGCTGTGAGATGAGAGGACACCACAACCCCTGGTCAGATCTGCCTTTTCTTTCCACGTGGCCTCACTGGCTGTTTGTGATTTATGCAGGACCAGCTGTGCCTCGCTGATGTGTGAGCACCATCACTTCTGGGTTTCGCTCTGAGAGACTCTAGGGGGAAAGGAGACAAGATCCATCTTTCCTGGGATGCTCCAGATCTTCCAGAAGGATCCAAGTACTGTAAGGACATGAGTTGTCACCTCATTCTAACTGTGGATGTGACAGTGGAGGTGCAGATGACCAAGGCAACTATCACCAAAAGGCAGGAGGAACATCTACCCTGTGGCAGCAGGTGACTAGAGGGACCGTTCTGGAAAAGGGGCTGGAAATGCAGAGCTGCACAACTCTGCTTCTTCA
>WAAB01009544.1:0-31024 GCA_013389865.1 Piaya cayana
CTATGATTCTATGAAGTAAGCACCAAACCTGGTGTTCAGTCCAACCAGGCCCATCGCAGAGGCAGACGGCACCAGGTAGGGCTGTTGTCTGCACTTCAGAGGAGCTTCAGGGATGAGTTCTCACTGCATTTGAGCAACTCCACATCTCCAATTTAACATTAGCTGGGAACCTCCTCAAAACCAAGAAAGGTTTTAGGGTTGTTGGTGGGCATTGTCCCCCCACATATGAACCTTTCCCAACACCAAATGATTGCGGGAAATGAAGAGAAACAGGTTTATGTTGCAGAAAGTACGTGAGCAGCTAACGCTACATGAAAAACACAGCGTAATAAAGGGAGGTTTCCTTTAAAAGGCACTAGGAAAACATTTTTCNCTAACAACGATATGACAGGCAAAAGAATTTAAAGTTAATAGTGGTCTTCTCTGCTAGAACAGGACAACTAACCTCAGAGCCCTCAGACAGGAGGTTTCTCCCATTCTCTCTCTTACTACTTCTTTTTTTTGAACCTGGTGGGCATTTTACTCTTTGAATTATAAGGTTAAATCCAGCAATATTTAATATTTAATATTCATTTTTGCCGCTACATATATTTTAAAAGAGGCATTTATAGCCTGCATTAATGAAATACATAAGTAAGGATCTTTCAAGCCACCTATATATTACTGCATTTTAACTTTATTCTAATCCAATTGAAGAAAGACTGTGCAGGTAACTCTAAATTAAGTTTCTGAAAAAAACCCTCATTCATCTACCGCTTCACAAAAGCGCTTGAATGTCTCCAGAAGATCAGATAATAATGTAGATCAGTGAAATACTGTTTGAAATAATCGTATGTAGACACAAAACAAAAGAAAAAAAACCCTCTGCCTAATTTTTGGGGCAGTAAAACTTGCAGCGTTCATTGCATGCATATTTCCAAATTTCGTAATTTCCTAAATTACACAATAACTGCGCAGACTTGATGTTTTTACGGGCTTCTTATTGCTCTGGCAGCATTCAGCTTGGACCCTCAGACTTCCCACCACCCTGAAACCCAAATAAATACTGTACTGCCTGTACACCAGCAGGCTTCTCGCATCCATCAGGGGGTCACTAGCAGTGCTGGACCAAGAAGCAGAAGAGCTTCACAAACCATTTAAGTAGAATCATGGAATGGGTTGGGTTGGACAGGATCTCAAAGCCCATCCAGTGCCACCCCTGCCATGGGCAGGGACACCTCCCACTGGATCAGGGGCTCCAAACTCCATCCAACCTGGCCTTGAACCCTTCCAGGGATGGGGCAGTCACAGCTTTTCTGGGCAGCCTGGGCCAGGGCCTCCCCACCCTCAACATGAAGAATTTCTTCCTAATGTCTGATCTAAATCCTCCCCCTCCCAATTCAAAGTCACCTCTCCTCATCCCATCACTCCAGAAAGCCCCTCTCCAGCTTTACTGGAGCTCCTTTCAGCACTGCAAGATGCTCTGAGGTCTCCTTGCAGCCTTCTCTTCTCCAGGTTGAACAACCCCAACACCAAAGTACTCAGGTCTTTAACTGGTCGGGCCTTGAAACCCTCCAAGAAAGCACATGATGCCTGTGGATAACCTGCTCACCAGTCTGTCTAGTAAGGAAACAGGATGTTTTTATAGTATCTATTGCATCATTAGCCAGTTTGCCTCAGCTTCTGTAAACAAACAGACGAACTGCATGGTTTTACGCTAAATGAGTTAAACATCCCTGAACGCATGAGACCACCACCTACGGCTGCTCCCAGCATATGTAACTCGCTGCAGACGCAAGATGCATCGCCATCCTCCTCAAAAACAAAGCAAAGAACGGCTATAAATACTTACTTTTCTTTTTTTTTGTAACATATTTGGAGTTTCGCTTTTTTGTAATTCCGAAGGTGACAGAATCTAAACAAGCAGGGTACAACTGGGAAATTCAATGCATACGTAACAGCACCGAATTCTACTGCAAAATTATGCAGAGGCATTCACAGATCTCCACGCTCACAAGCCTGCACAGATTTCTGTCCACCAGTAGAATTGATACTATTGGTACCAGAAACCAAACTGCAAGGCCTTCTGGTGCTGACTCTGCTGAAAATCCAGCTCCTGGCTGGCTGCAGACACCCTTTGATTGATGTTACACCCACATACCAATAGGTCAACTAATCTCTGAAGATAACGACCAGAAAAGTCAGTTTTCTATGAAAAGCAAGGGAGAGATTTCTGCATGTGACATTCACAGAGTAACGATGTTAATGAGCTCCCACGAACTGTAAGCCAGATAAACGCAAGGGCTTTTCTTTCTCTATGGCAGCCTCCCCTCATCAAAACAGGTGGGAGCTTCCCCTCCAGAGCTGATCAGCTCCTATTCACCACTAAGTGCACACGTAAGCAGTTACTCCAAGATGCAGCTTCCCATGTAGCTTCTTTAGCTGTCTTGAAGAATAATATAAATGTTCTTTACGTACCTGCACTTGCTGCACCATACACTCCCTAAAGCTTTATTCTTTCATATATATATTTATTTTAATATAGTTTCTCACACAGTTATAAGACTAAGATAGACCAGGTTCCATTCTCTGTTTAAGAGAAGATTGGTTTACAAAGCCCTATTTCTGCTCTATAGGTATATATGGAACAGGCTACCCAGGGAAGGGGTTGAGTCACCTTCCCTGGAGGTGTTTAAGGGACGAGTGGACAAGGTGCTGAGGGACATGGGTTAGTGTTTGATAGGAATGGTTGGACTCAATGATCCGGTGGGTCTCTTCCAACCTGATTGTTCTATGATTCTATATAGGTCCATAGGTCAAGGGAGGTGATTCCACCCCTCTGTCCCACTCTCATGAGACCTCAACCTGGAGAACTGTGTCCAGTTCTGAAGTCATCACTACAAGAAGGAGATGGAGCTGTTGGAACAAGTCCAGAGGAGGCTACAAAGCTGAGCAGAGGGCTGGAGCACCTCCCATACGAGGACAGGCTGAGAGTGTCGGGGTCATTCAGCCTGGAGAAGAGAAGGCTGCAAAGGGACCTTAGAGCAACCTTTGAGTACCTGAAGGGGGCTACGAGAGACCTGGGGAGGGACCGTTTACAAAGTCAATCAGTTCCACACTGAGTTAAATGTGCAGGTAACACCACTACTCAACACCCTGGGCAAACAAAGCTTCATAATGAAACCCATTACAAGTTGCTCTTGCCCTCAACATGATCTCTTTTTATACTAAAAAACTTACTTCAGTGATGATGAGATATTTTTCATAATTCCTCAAATCACCACATGCTCCTGGAAAACTAACTTGGGGAAAAATACATAAATATATATACACGCACACACACTCACCTGCTAACTATATATAAATATACTTCACACTCCAAAGTAAACTAAGCAACATGCAAGAATCTCTCCATATATTCCAGATCCTGTTTGCTAATAAATCGCTTCCTGAAACTTGAATTTTCTTTCCCCTCCTGTTTTTCATTAATAAGCTGGTTTACTTAAGGAAATGTAAAGAAAAGTGTGCAACGATAGCTCTGGGCTCCCTGACTTTTAGTCATTAAGAAACATACACGTACACCTTGACATAATCAATTGTGCTTTGTAGCAGGGTGTCTGGTATGAACTAACATCCACTTCTTATTTTGATAGTTACTAGAAAGCTATTCGTGGGGCTACTTATGCATGTGGACAGGAAAACACAGAATAAAAAAAACACCCAGAAATATCTATGTTGATATTTCTCTTTAACGTGAGATTCCTAAACTCGTGCGCAGACCTTAAGTGATATTGAAAGATAAAGGGAGGTGATAGCTAGAGTGGATCACAACATCAGTTCATAGCAATTAGTTCATTGCAGGGTGTGCAGCTACGGGAGCCACTCAAGGAAAAGATGTCATGATATCATCACTGAAAATAAACTATTCATTCTGGGAAAAAAAAGCGTTTATATTGTACAGAATCATTTAGGATGGAGAAGACCTTTAACATCACTTTAACACCACTAAACCACATGTGTATGTATAAATCCTGTATATACATCTGTGTGTATATATACATAAGCACAGATCATATAGTACAGATCTATAAAGACTTTACAAAGACGGAGAACAAACTTTGCACAAACCACAGAGTCAGAATAGAAAGTCTATGAAAACCTTGGAAAAAAAAAATCAATTCAAGCTATAACACAGGCGATTCCCAAGCAGAGCAGAAAGCTGAAGGTGGCACATAGTGATTTCTTTATTAATTACTTCTCACCCTCCACAGCGGCGATCTGAAAAGTGCATAAATGCATGTGCTACATAAAATTCGTCATCGTAGGACTATCAGGTAGTGGAATCGTAAGCACAGTAACTACGTTTTCAAACCTATTTTGAAGCCCACAGCCAAAGGTTATACGGTAATGATGAAGCTCTAGAGATTCCTCTTCCTTCTCTGGGGTGAAGAAAGACAAAGAACAAGATTCTGGCAAGAAGCATCACAGCAGTGTTATTTCTCAAAAGAAAGAGCAGAACTGTANATAAGCACAGTAAACTAAATTTTCAAACCTATTTTGAAGCCCGCAGCCAAAGGTTATACGATAATGATGAAAGTCTAGAGATTTCCCCTTCCTTCTCTGTGGTGAAGAAAGACAAAGAACAAGATTCTGGCAAGAAGCATCACAGCAGTGTTATTTCTCAAAAGAAAGAGCAGAACTGTAAATAAAAATGGATTTCATAAGGCACAAAACTCTCTCCAAAGCTATTTGTCCTGTAGCAGAATCAGTATTTCTAGCAGAGAAATTATTCTACCAGAGACTCTGTTTAAGGGGGTAGGAAGAGAGAAAAATTTATTCGTTCAACAAAAACATAATCCTAACCACACAACATGCAGGGCGTGTTTCAAATCCAGAAGAGATTTTATAGCTGAGTTCAGTTAAAAATTCTGAAGTTTCACAATGGAAATGCTGACAGACCCTAAAATATAGAGACACTAGTGGGTGTCACTATAATAAAGTGGCATTTAAGGGGGTTTTTTATGCTACACTTTGAGTTCTAAAAGGTCACATTTCAATAAAACTATCAGTAAGCCTCACTGAAAGTATCTTTCATAGAAAGGAACTTCATTTTTGATAGGAATGGTTGGATTCGATGATCCGGTGGGTCTCTTCCAACCTGGTTATTCTATGATTCTATGATTTTTAACAAACTTGCATAGTTTTAAGGAACAAATTCTTATCTATATCAAATTATTGTTGATATCAAATCATTCTCCTGCATCACTACTGACATCAGCCCTCCAAGAGGTAAAATGAGAATGAGGGATTTCACTCCCAAGCGGCATTCCCCGCTGACGGAGCAGCAGGGCTGACACACAGCAGTGAGGGAAACACTCTTGGCTCCTTCCCAAGCTTCTTTTCTCTTTGATTATATCCCCATGGGGTGCTTAGGAAGCTTAAATACTGTACAGGATTTTAAAGCAAAAGAAGGGAGCGCGAGAGCTTCAACGACTAAAATGCCCAATTAGCTTTGCAGAAAAAAAAAGAAACGGGACTTCAGGTCGAAGCCGCCTTTCATTGTGGTTTAACTTGCACACCCTGGTTAGACCAGGTAAACCAAAAAGACGCTGTGAAACAGATTTATGCTCTTAGAATTAAATAAAATACAGAATGAGCACAGCCTGGTAAATATAGAACATTCCCTGGTTAGAATCTCAGCCAAAGCTTAAGGAATTCTTACAGCTTCACGTCCTTTATGCGATTATTTGTTAAAAACTGTCCCACAAAGCTGTCTGTTAAATTCCTTTTAATCATGTTTTAACAGCTGCTGATAATTAAGGTTCACTAGCATCCTCAGCTGCAAAATTCAGCAATACATTGAAGGCACAAACAAGTATGAGGACCCCAGGTTCCATTTCCTAAGAGGGTTTCAACACTGAGCTGATCCACGGAGATTTCACCACGGCGATACGAGGCTGCTAAAATGAACGGCTATTTTCGGATGCCTTACTCCAGGGAGGAAACCCACAGCCCTGCATCACAGCCCTCAGCTCCCTCACCATCTAAAGAGGACAGAGAGAACACTGAATGGATGCCTAGGAGCCGGTGCGCTCACAGGGAGCCTCACACGGGGTTTCAGAGCTGAAGAAAACCAACAAAAAAAGCCAAAACTACACTACAGATCTCCACCATATAATGCTACTACACAAATTAGGGATGGATCCTTCAGCGTCTTCTCCTTTGGAATTTAATATCTAATATCAGCTCAGTAAAACATTAACACTGGCCATAAGCGTTGATGAACTGCACAGCATTGACAGGCTGAGAGAGTTGGGGTTGTTCAGCCTGGAGAAGAGAAGGCTGCGGGGACACCTCAGAGCAGCTTCCAGTGCTGAAAGGGGCTCCAGGAAAGCTGGGGAGGGGGTCTTGGTCAGGGAGTGCAGGAGTAGGATAAGAGAGAATGGTTTTCAGCTGAAAGAGGGGAGATGGAGATGAGTGGTATAATTTGCACTCGTGTAAATAAGCTGAATCTAAAATCTCATGGTTGTCCTTAACTGTCACAGAGTTATCCCAGTCAGAGAAGTCCAAAAAAAAAGAATCATTTTATGATTTATGTTTGCACACAGATGCTTCAGCTGAGCCACATTCAGATGTAGAAAAACTCTGATTTGTAAGGTGTGATGGGCTTTAAAAGCCTTATACAGAGAAACAAGAAATCACACATCTCTGAGATAAATCAGAGGTCATAAGATCATCTGTGTGACTACTGAAGGAATACGTAGGGGCTGTGTTCCTCCCACATTAGTAAGCCCTGGTGGCTTTGCAGATTTTACCCAGCACAAGTCCTTTAATGCTGTCCTCAAGCAGCAGTTACACTGCTCCAGGCTCTGCTGCTTTACTCACTGGAAGCACCCTGGCTGGGGTCTGATCCACTTCCTTGGCTGAACTAAGCTGATTTTTTCACACCCCCTCCAGGGAATTGTTGCCCATATCAAAGCTTCTTCATTAACTGTGAAAGGGTCAGTTTCTCCACTCCTCTCTCCTCTCTCTTTTGCCCTCACCCACAGCGAGATCAAAGTCCAGAGCACTGGAAGCTCGCTGACTGCTAATGGTTCTTGATGGTGTCTCAGCTCAACAACCCAAGTGCTAGCGGACCTCTGGGATAATAAAGAAACCCACATCTCACTGGATCATACCCTAAATCTTCTGAAACATGTTTCAGAAATCACTACCAGTCTAGAAATCCCACGTTCAATATTCTCCACTATGGATATAGCTGCAAAAGGGGATTCTTCTATCACAACCTTATCTCCTCACTCCCATTGGCAGGAGGCTGAAGCTTAGCTCTACCCCATTTATTACCTTTTCTTTTATTTCAGCATCCACATTTATGGTTAATTTTGGCACTATTTCCATATTTCATCTGCATGATATCAAAGTCACTTCAACATAAAAATAATTAACAGTCCTTCCAGAACATCCTTTGCTTCACAGAGGAAATTTTCTGTTCATATTTTTTCCTTTAATAACTTTGCTTAAAATATTCTCTTTTGCAGCTTGATTCCATCTGTATTAGGCTATTTTTTCTTATTTTTTTAATAAATAAACACTTGTCTACAATGGTTTGGTGGCTTCATTATCTTACTTCTTGCTTTTCTTTTCATTTGTGTGATTTCCTACTTAATTCGTTATCTTCCCAGCATCTTTAGTTGCATGGCACATCTACTGAGAAGCATTTTTCAGGGATAGTTATAGAAAGCCTGTTGTTCTTCTATATTTGCTCTTTCACAGAGCTTCCTACTCATGCAAAACAACGTGAGAGGCAAGAGGTTCCTTCTCCTTTCCCATCACAAAACCTTTTTTCACCCCCAAATAATATTGTGTTTTCTAATGGGTTTCGAAGTCGGGGGTGAAATCAAACCAATCCCATTATTCACTTAGACCCCTCACTGGAAGAAGGAATTGGAAATTGCTTCATCTAAGTTTCTTGCACAGTTTTATTTGCCGTATTGACACAGCCAAAGTTACAGCCAACCTGAAGATGTCACTGAAAGTTCCGAGCATCAGGGCTGATTCCCGCGAGCGCTCGCTAAGCTGCTCACCGGAGGAGTCCTGCCAGCCCTCCAGCCCCTGCTGTTCTGCCACGTGGATGCTTTGCAGCTGACAACTCAGCCGAGGAGGAGACGAACAGCTAGAAAAGTAGTTTAGGAAATTGCTTGCCTCTCCTGTGCTAATTACTGGCTTACAAACGCGATCTTGAAACCAACTTTATAATTGGTTCCAGTCAGGACAAAGTCAGACAAGTTGGCTCACAGCATTCCCAGGACTGGAGCCGCTAATGACTACCTGAGAGGAGGCAGCTGATACCCAACTCTCATGGGTTTGAGATAAAACCTTCTCCGCTGTGTTGGGACCACGAGGAGGTGGACAAATCCCACAGTGACACACCAGACTTCAACCACCTACAACACAAAAGCCCCTTGGCTGGTCTGGCTGATGCAACGAGCTGCCGAGTGCAGAGCCGGGGCTACAGCTCACGTGGTAGCCTGGGAAGACCTTGAGGAATAAAACTAAAAGAAGGAAAGGGTTTTGTAAGGAGACTGTAAGAATCTCTTGGATAGCTCGCGATGGCACTACAAGGCTCATGGATGCCGGGCCACGAGGGAGGGCTCCTCAGAGACACTTCGGTGCTAACCAGCTCCCATCTGGACCACTCTCCATACCAAACCACCAAATTTCAGCTGGGCTAATATAACTCCTTCCCCCTCACTGCCCTCAAAACCTCTGCCACCAACTGCCCAAGCCCCGCTACTTTCAAACGGACTTGGGTGTCCCTGTTTGCTGAAAGGCCCAAAACCAACTGCAAACAAGCAATTTTCTTTACCATTTGCCCCAAGTGGACTTCAGCTACCCCATGAAAAGTGCACACGCTGGTAAACGTTTCTCCATTGCTACAGCAATAAAGCTTTTAATAAATCAACTCCCAATAGCAGTGAACACTAATAAAAATAATCAATTCAGCACTTAACACTTCAATCAAGACATATTTTTAGCCTATTACTGATAGCCGTGTTATAAAAACAGTTGTCTGTTACGTTCAATGCTTTTCTTGTGAAGCTCACGTAACACAGCCAAAAACAAAAAACATTCAAGCATTTTCCTCTAAAATACTGACTGTCTCAGGGTGAAATAAAACTATCTCAGTTAACTTTGGCTTCATTATAATCTGGGCGACTATTCAGTGCACCAGGCAGGCAACAAAGGTATAACTTAATAATTACTGATTACCTGGATTCTTCTTCAGCAGTGATATTCTCTGAAATTAATTTTATATAGGATACTCGACTGAAACTGTTCATGTATCTTCAAATCCAGTTTGAAGTTATATTCTATCATATCAAGTTTGTTACTGGGCTTTTTCCAGTTATCCTTCTTGAAAAAAAACCTCAAACATGAGAAAGTCAAGACAGAAAAAATCCTTTTGTTTCCCGGAGGTTTAACTCCTTTTCCCCCACAGAGATACGTACATGAACATTTCATTTTGATATGTCATTTTAATTAGGATGGTTTAATACTCCGGCGCCTTGCGCAAGAAAGCAACTATTGCAGCAACCATTTATAATCTCTGCAAGCCCCAGATGCATCTACATCTTGATTCCAACCATTAAGTTAATTAGAAGCATGTGACTTGCTGCACTGAAGCCAGAGAGAGCTGGACAATCCCCAGTTTGTCTAACTGGAGAGTTCAGCACAATGTAGGGTGTTCAAGTTTCATTTAAGAACTTGAATTATATTCTGCAGTACTTGCAGTGCCCAGAATCCATTTCCATTGATTTTCAATTCCTTTACACCTACACGTCTACTAATGGTCCCCTTTGATGAGCTCAGGCACAGGTCCTGCTGCTCCTCAAGAGACACTCAGGCCACAAAGCCAAGCAAGCAGTCACCCTCACTCAAGAAAACCTACTCAGCCATTCAAGAAGGCAAATTTCCTCAAGAAGATTCAAGTGCTACGGTCAGAACTACTCTTCCAACGAAGTCCAGTTGTCCTCACAAAGAGCCTTGTGAAGACAGGCAACTTTGAACGTTTAACTCACACACTTGGTTTGAAATTTCTCATGAGAAAAATGCAAATCAATCACATTTGATTCAAACTGCCTCGAGGTGTTATCTTTCCATCATTGACTTATTGTGTTCGCTTCACATAACGAAACTGAAGAGCTCGCCTAAGGAACAAAAGCAGGACAGCAGTAACTGCAGAGATGAGCACTCGACTCCTGAAGAACCTTTCCCAAGCCATCTGCACACATGGTGTTTGGACCTTAGTCCAAATATTGCAGGGGCCAGAACAGCCACAGCCTTCTATGTGCCTCAGGAGCACCAGGGGCTGACCAGAACACTGGGGAACTCATCATCAGGTTCTTCTGCATCCTAACGTAACAGACCTGTCCCCGTGTTCACCAGCACCAAACCAAAATCCAGATATTCTTTAGAGAAAGAAGCAAGATTGATTATTAGAGGGACACTGTCTTTTCCACATGGAATGGTTTGGGTTGGAAGGGACCTTAAAGCCCATCCAGTTCCAACCCCCTGACATGGGCAGGGACACCTCCCACTGGATCAGGCTGCTCAAAGCCCCATCCAACCTCCCCTTGGAACATCTCCAGGGACGGAGTTTGATTGAGCAATAGGACATATCATCTCTGATATATTCCTATTGATTACTGTTATTGAACAGTTAAAACCAGTTGATGCTGATATTTTAACCTGTACTGAATAAAAGCGCAACGGGGGGAAAAAAAAAATCAGATAACCTTAAACTAGAAAAGATTTCTCTTTTTTTTGATCTTGATTTTGCTCTTGAACGTGCTGAAGCAATGCCCGAAATAACTTTCGGTGCCAGAAGGCCCAACGTTTCTGAGCAGGGAAAACCTTTCCACGCTACATACATATGCATGAACAAATGCAGCCCCACTCCCGCTCTGCCTCGTGGCGTCAGGAGTCTGACTCACAGCCTTTAAGTGCAGTAAGGTCAACGTTCCAGCTCACTCGTACGCTGAGGCACTATCCCAGGCATTTTAATGCACCTATTAAATTTCCATTTTATTAACCTTAGCTAAAACGTATAGCGATAACGCTACATCTATTAAAGTATCCTGGTTCCATAATTCCTAGACAAAATTGAAGAAAAAAAAAGAAAATAAACATATGGAGTCATAGAATCACCAGGTTGGAAAAGACCCACTGGATCATCGAGTCCAACCATTCCTATCAAACACTAACCCATGTCCCTCAGCACCTCGTCCACCCGCACCTTAAATACTTCCAGGGAAGGTGAGTCTGCCTGTTATGCATCTTTCTTTAAGTATTAAAGGGAAAACCCAAGCAATTTGAGATCATGGTGATGTAACCAAGACAACGGTGAACTCAGAGTTGCCTGGTACAAACATCTGAGGCAGCAGCCCAAAGGAACAAATCAGAGAACCCCACACGCCAGGAACGCACACCATGAATTGAAACAGTATTGACGCATCTCATAAAGGATTTCCAAGTGCCCCAATGCTCCCTTTGCTTCAGGAATGCAGGAATTGCAGATCCAGCCGGCAGCTTGATGTTCGCTGGATCTCAGACACAGCAAATGTTGCACCAGGAAACAGCTCGGCAGATAATATCATTTATTTTCATCACAGTTGGTTGCGCTTGATTGTTATAATAAACTCCTGCGGCCCACCCGCACAAAGCCAACGGTCATTACATGATGATCAAATCGTGGAGTGATGGACATTTTCCATGCGTTAAGCTGCTGTAAAAGTCTCGCTGGCCTACAGTTCATCTACTCTTCGCTCCCTGCTGACTCGGAGAAAGATGGGCTGCTCTACAGCAGGGCCTCTGCACAAGCCTGTTATTGATCAGCAGAAATGATCTGTGCAGTTTATCTCTGCTGATTTGATTTTTTTACTGTTCCCCATCCCCACATAATGAGGGCCTCCAGGCTAATTCTGGTAGATTTTTATCCACTGAAGTCATCACCGTGTCCTAATTCCAAACACTCTTTCAGTTGGATGGAGTTTAAAGGCACAGACCAGCAGGACGATGCTCTGCCCCACGACCAGTCCCAGAAGAACAGCCCGGTCAGGCACATGGTCCCACTCCCACCTCACCTCTGCAGGGAGACAACACTGCCAGAGGACCTAGTGCAGATCTAGATTAGAGATTAGGAAAAAGGGGTTTAGTGTGAGGGTGGAGAAACCCTGGCCCAGGCTGCCCAGAGCAGGGGTGGCTGCCCCATCCCTGGAGGGGTTCAAGGCCAGGTTGGATGGGGCTTGGAGCCCCTGATCCAGTCGAGGTGTCCCTGCCCGTGGCAGGGGGGTGGAACTGGATGATGTTTAAGGTCCCTACAGACCAAAACCATTCTATGATTCCATGACACTTGCACTAAATAAAACCTTTCAGAGGCTAAAAAAAATTTAGAAATTCAAGCAGACATTAGTGGGACGTTTCCTTTGTCATTTACCTCATCTTTGGCTGACTGCAGTCTGAGCCTTAGATTAAAAAATCCCAATAAGAGAGCAGTGAGGAGAACACCCCATTAACAAGGATGTGTGGGGAATCATTTCTCTTCCTCTTTGTTTTTTGGGGGGGGGGGTTTGTGTGTGATATCACCTTTTGCAATTGCTACTCTGGCTAAAATAGAATTTGGACGACAAAGCTTTATCAAAAGATACTGGGCAACGAAGCTGGTGAAGGGGCTGGAAAACAGGCCTGATGAGGAACGGCTGAGAGAGCTGGGGGTGTTTATCCTGGAGAAGAGGAGGCTGAGGGGAGACCTCATTGCTCTCTGCAACTACCTGAGAGGAGGTTGTAGAGAGGAGGGAGCTGGGCTCTTCTCCCAAGGGACAGGGGACAGGATGAGATTGAATGGCNTTATATGGAATTTATGCTGTCAAATTGCTATCGTGATCCTTTGTGCATGTAATTTACACTACGCAACAGTGAAAAACTACTCTGCTCTCAAGTCTTTCCTTCCCAGAAGAGCATGCATGAAGTAAAAAAGAGGTTGCATTAAAGGACAAAAGAGAAAATAAGATAGGAGGCTGTTACAGACAATATTCTTAGACATAAACTTGCACGCAGGCCTTGAAAAGTTGCCCTTTCAAACATAACTGGCAGTACAATATCTGTAACATATGGAATTATTTATTTGCGCATAACAGTTGTTCCTGTTGCTATTTAAAGAACCTCTCTGTAAATTCAGGAAATTATGTACGCATGCATAGGTCCCCTTTAAAAAAAGAAAAAAGAAAGAAAATCACTTTTGAAGTTACTGGGAAGTTTCACAACTGGTTTTCCAGTCCCAGAGGTCGGCTGGATTTCTGTTTCACCCAATTCCTTTGCCAACAGTCAATATTCCATTTGCTGTAAACTGTCCAGTAATTCCAGCGCGGTTTCATAACCCATTTCCAAACTGCAACAGGCACTACAGGGAAGATTTGATTTTACTCTGAACTATCACATAAGCAAGCAGGAAAAAACAAGTATTACCTATTCTTTTCAGGTAAAGGAGCTACTTACAAGAATAATCATGAAAAATGAGAAACATGATGGGTAATGTTAACTCCAGGTACCTCTTCCAGCTCTGAAAGAAACTATTTGGATAATCTAAACATGTGTGATGCTGGGTAAGTTCTCAAAGAGTGAAAGGGACAGTAAAAAGTAAATATAAAAATGAATTATGCCCTTACGACAAGTAAATTTAGCTGAAATAGAACAGGATTAACCACAAAAGGCCCTAAGACACCCTGTTTCTCAACATCACAACTCTAACGAAGGATGCACCTCAAGGAGTCTCAAATCTCTGTTACATGAGTTTTCTGCTGAAGTGCTACAGGGACTTTGTGGGGCACAGGTTCCAGCCCTCCACACCACTGCCTCCCCTTCCCCCTGGAACAATCAGCCCATCAAACATACTCCCAAGTATGGAAAAGATCAAAGCACCATCCAAACATCAAACTGCAAAGCACAACTTGCAAAATATAATGAAAGCTGAGAGGGATCTTTCTTTAGAATCCTAAGGTCCAACTACTCCTCCCTCTCACATGCTGAATTAAATCAAGATTTCAAAATAAGATACAGAAAATCTCAAGCTCCAATATTTTTTCCTTAGAATCATAGAAAAACCAGGTTGGAAGAGACCCACCAGATCATCGAGTCCAACCATTCCTATCAAACACTAACTCGTGTCCCTCAGCACCTCATCCACCCTCCCTTAAACGCCTCCAAGGAAGATGACTCAACCCCCCTCCCTGAGCAGCCTCTGACACTGCCCAATGATCCTTTCTGTGAAAAATTTTTTCCTAATGTTCAGCCTGACCCTCCCCTGGTGGAGCTTGAGGCCATTCCCTCTCGTCCTGTCCCCTGTCCCTTGGGAGAAGAGCCCAGCTCCCTCCTCTCCACAACCTCCTTTCAGGTAGGTAAAATCACTGGGAAAAAAAACCCTCCAATTTAACAGCAACATAGTTTCTTTCTGTGTCTTCATGGTCAGCAGGAACAATCGCTCATACTCTGCACAACAGAAAACAATTCACGACCTTCAGAGAGATACAATAAAACCAAAATCAATAAAAACATTGTAAGCCCACTCCTTTCCCCACACAGGCTGACATTTGTTATTAAAAAAAAACCAAAACAACAAATTCTGAGCTTCACCAAGCCCTTCACTTTTAAACAGCCGCCTCATGAATCCCACAAAGAGCAAGCCAGGGCAGCGAAACACCACGAGCCAAAGCAAACAGTCGTGTGGACACCCCAGCTCCTGCTGCTGCCTCGGGACGTGCTGGCAGAGACGTGGCCCCAGATCCTGCTGCTGCAGGTGATGCGCAGATGAACACAAAACCCTAATTTGAGGACTGACTTCATAAAATAAGATAGAATAAGAGTTGCTCCACCTGATATCACAATGTACCTGAACCAAAATTACAGATGACAGAAAACACCATCTTTTTTTTTTTTTTTAAATTTAACAAGTGAATCAGAAACAGACTCAGCACTAATTCCCTCATTTCCTATAATTAACTGAACTTTCAACACCTCTTCTAATTTACTGATGATTATCTTTTTATTCACCAATCTAGAACATAACTGACATTCCTCGCTACCCACTGGTTCAGATGTTCTCATCTTGCTGCCTTGAGAGATAAGCAGTTCTTTTCTCCAGTGGATTTGTTTTCTCGCCTTTACCTTGTGGGCTGTGACATAGGTTCTGAAGGACTCAATATCCTTCAAAACCATCCGAGATGGACTTTCCCGATAGCATCACCCCACTTTTACCACGAATTCTTTTCATCTGAACTATATTTCATCTTGCAAAGGGGCGTCTGCTTTCTCAACCTGTTTGCTCCTCTCTCCCGCACAATACATAGAGCAGATTTTTCATGCAACATTTGCATGTGCTCAAAATAAATCATCTGGATGATTCCTGTTTCCAGGACCATGATTTCCACATCCCTCGTGGATGAGAACACATCTTAAGAAGGCACGAAGGATTAAGGATTGAAGAAATTCGTATTAGAAATAGAAAATATAAAATATTTCTTAGAATTATAGAGGGTTTCCCTGGTTTTTCAAATTTAAAAGGTATCCAATTTTCTTTTCTCTGCTTTCAAAGCACAGAGTCTTCTTTATCACAATATTTTTAAGCAATAGTATCTGGGTAACTGTTACCCAGACAAACCGTGAGACGTTTTCTCAAACCGCCTAGTCAGTATTCCTGCAGACATGAGCCAACACGCACGTTATCAACTCCGATTTGCTTTTAATCTAACAGTATAATCAATTGTAAACCAGGAAAATCTTGTCTCACAAGATCCTGTCCCAGCCTACTCCAAAGCTGATCATTCCCACCTCTGCTTTTCCAGCTCGTCTCGGCTATTTTTACGCTGCTGCTCTTCCAGGATGCCTTACAAGCGTTCCCTTCAATATTTTCTAGGCAATGGAAAACATCTAAGAACACTGGGCAATACCCGCAGCCTTCTGCAATACAGATTTTCACATGGATTCAATTCTGAAGAACTACAAATTGCTTTACAAGGAAGCTGCTGAAAAGCAATAAGCAAAAGTTTTCCAAGTTTCTGAAATAATCTTCCAACCAACCATCATTAAAACCAAAGGATAAACACGTGAGCACACATGGAATTCATAGAGAACAAATACTCAGTGCTTTCGACAACTATCACATTCACATTCGACATCCACAAAATAAGCATCATGTGGATTTTGCAGCATGAAACCCCAAATTCCTTGTTTCAATGACGAAATCGAGTCCTGTATTTGCAAACGTGATCACAGTTCTATCTCCAACCCCATCTCCATGCCCTTGCCTGACTTCTGATGAATCAGATCACTTACTGTTATTTCTCACTCATTTAACCTCCTCTGTTCTACAGGCCATAATTAGCCTGTTATTGTAGCGCACGTTCCCTGAACAAACGAACACGCTTTGCAGGAATTACTAATGCGCAGTGTAAGTGGGGCTATGGACCCCTTCTCTTCCCTCTCTGCAGTGTCTGTCTGGTTGATCTGTCCACAAACAAATTGATCTCCAATCGGTTATTGATTACTCCTAGACCTACTTATTTCATAGCTAGAAAAGCTCCGAATTCAGTCCTTCTCTCCTAAAAACTCCATGTGAAAGGCCAGGAATCACACTTGGGTGCTTCTCATAAGCGATTAACACTCCACATTGCTCTGCACTCTGCAAACTTCACCACCACAGACAATATCAACAATGTTAATAGATGCTTTTTAAAGCCTTCACTTCTAACCTGTATTGAAGCTGAGTAGCTGTTTCTGAATAAAATCTCTGACCTGAAGCCATCACAGCAGCCACTGCCTGAGGCTTTGCTCACCCTTGTTCCCCCGCCATCCCTACCCATCAACTGGACTGCAATGCCCTCGCCCCACAGCTCCTTGTCAGTGCCTTTTTCTCCAAATTATCAGTTTCTCCCTCTCTAAAAATCTACCTTTTATTCACTACTCAGACTTCCAGCCCATGGCAGCCACCAAGACAGAATTGATCTACTTCCCATATTGTTCAAGTAGGTACTTTTTTACTTTCTCTGTTACTATTCCTCATGTGAGGTAATAATTTCCTATATACATGCAGAAGTTGTTCAGTTGCCCACTTTGAAATCCCAGATGAAAAATTTCTTTGAATGTTACCTATAAGCGGTGGCTGCCCCATCCCTGGAGGGGTTCAAGGCCAGGTTGAATGGGGCTTGGAGCCCCTGATCCAGCGGGAGGTGTCCCTGCCCATGGCAGGGGTGGGACTGGATGAGCTTTGAGGTCCCTTCCAAATCAAACCATTCTAAGAGTTTGTTTTCTTTAACCATCACCTGCCAAATGGCTTCTTTTCATCACTGTGTTGCCAGGGGCTTCCCTGTTTTACAGACACCAGACTTAAATTGTCTCTAATTGCTCTACCTAGGGGACACTTCAACATCAGAACAAAATACTGCAGAGCAGACCATGTTCTGTAACTTCACTCCCTGGACACTATACTTTGATAAACACAATAAAAATAAACAATAAAAAGAGTGTGCTTAGGGTTTGGGGTTTTTTTTAAAATCAGTTTTCTAAGCAGAAAAACAAATATAACAAGTTATAAGATTTTCAGTATCAGAAACTGATTAGGAGTACAGCCATGTAATGCGACGGAGGATTCCAGTTGTGGTTCTCGACATGGCTCTGCTGGTCTCCCTCCTGCCTTTAACAGATATATTACCTGGCCCAGCAGGGCCAGGGAGGTTCTTCTCCCTCTAGACTCGGCACTGGTGAGACCGCTCCTCGAATCCTGGGGTCACTTGTGGGCCCCTCAGCACAAGAAGAATGTTAAGGCTGTGGAGCGAGTCCAGAGAAGAGCAACAAAGCTGGTGAAGGGGCTGGAGAACAGGCCTGATGAGGAACGGCTGAGAGAGCTGGG
Organism: Piaya cayana; assembly: GCA_013389865.1. Lineage (NCBI taxonomy): Eukaryota > Metazoa > Chordata > Aves > Cuculiformes > Coccyzidae > Piaya > Piaya cayana. The sequence continues at coordinate 17,939 of WAAB01009544.1, forward strand.
GGTGTTTAGCCTGGAGCAGAGGAGGCTGAGGGGAGACCTCATTGCTCTCTCCAACTACCTGAGGGGAGGTTGTAGAGAGGAGGGAGNCCCAGAAAGGGTGATTGGGCAGTGTCAGAGGCTGCCCAGGGAGGGGGTTGAGTCACCTTCCCTGGAGGGGTTTAAGGTGTGGGTGGATGAGGTGCTGAGGGACATGGGTTAGTGTTTGATGGGAATGGTTGGACAAAATGATCCGGTGGGTCTCTTCCAACCTGGTGATTCTATGATCCTATGATATTCCTAGGACAGCTCTAGCAGTCCCTTTAGGCACCAAGGTTTAAATGTGTGGTTGGTTAGGATCCTGCTTCTTAGCTTACTTAGGTATCTACCATACATACACAGAAGTAGATGGTGTGCAAACCCAGTCTTCCATCGTACAACTGGGCAAATGCAGAAATAAACAATAGTCTCACTGTGGAAACCAGCAGCCCACCCAAATTTAACAATTGTTTTCTGTATTCACTGAGGAAAAAAAAAAAGTAAATCAGATCATGTGGAGCATTTTCTGCTTTCACTTCTGAGCTGTGTGTTTTTCTGCTATAGGTAATGAGTAATCCCAGGCCCTCCCATGTGTGTAAACTCCAGAAACAATAACAAAACAATGCATCTCAATTTCTGACTAGAGGAAATTCTTGGCGCTGCGAGCACGCTGCTGTATTTACTGATTTTGCAGTGTAAACACATATGTCGCAAGACAGATGGACCTTTCCCCCCCAGCTTTCAGCAATGGGTGTCTCATCAAGGAAGGGATTAAGAAGATCTTAAAATCTTTAAACAAGGTTTCACAGCCCCTGTCGTGGCCAGTCATCGACAAAGGCGAGGATTATTGGACACAAAGGGGTGTGCGTTCAGGGAGCAGACAGGCCGCGCTAAACAGATCATTCAGCAGTGTTTTAATTACATTACAGAAAAGGGGTTAACAATAGACTTTACTATCAACTGCAGCCAGGTGGCTTTACAAGACTAAAATTTGGCTGTTTAGTTCGTGGTGTGCAGTTCCTCGTTATCCCTATTCTGAACAACAGTGCGGTCTGGGATTTTAAATAGACCGGCTCTCATCTGAAGCTACTTTGGCACATCAGCCACAAGATCAAATCATTTGGTGCATTTTCTAGTGAAACACAGTGCATTTTATACCAACATAAACCATGGGTTTGGTGGTAAAACAACTTCCCTCCAGGCACTTACAGACTGGCCAGAGCATAAATTTTTTACCTTTGATTAAAGATCTATTACATTTAGGCTGGACATTATGAAAGAATTTTTCATGGAAAGGGTCACTGGGCACTGGCAGAAGCTGCCCAGGGAGGGGGTTGAGTCACCTTCCCTGGAGTGGTTTAAGGCACAGGTGGACAAGGTGCTGAGGGACACAGTTTATTGTTTAATGGGAATGGTTAGACTCAGTGATCCAGTGGGTTTCTTCCAACCTGGTGATTCTATGATTCTATATTATAGCATAACCCTTCATTCTTCAAATAATCAACCTTGGTTTTTAACTGATGAAAACTCAGGTGGTGCAAGATGCACTCAGCCTAAAAAAACCCAAAAAGCCAGATACAAACACACAGCCCCACCTGCAATTCTGTAAAGGATCTATTTACCGTCCCACCTCCCTCTCTACTATCCTTTGCAGTATAATCACAGGTGTTTTTTTCAGATAATTACAGGAGCCATCACTGTTCATATTTCTTCTTAAAACTCTTAAACCAGCAAGAACATATTTCTGTGTTTAGCTAAAGAAGGTTGACGCAAACCTCAGCAGCACCACCAAACCTGTTCTCTTCACCACTGGCTCCATGAGAGAATTTATACAATGGTTTGGGTTTAAGGAGACATAAAAGACTATCCAGTCCCAATTCCTGCTGGATCAGAAGCTCCAAGCCCCAGCCAACCTGGCCTTGAATCCCTCCAGGGATGGGGCAGCCACCCCTGCTCTGGGCAGCCTGGGCCAGGGCCTCCCCACCCTCACAGTAAAACATTTCTTCCCAAGATCTCATCAGTCACAACAGAATTTTTTTTTTAATTTTCGTTTTATTTTGAGGTGAGTTATTACTCCTAGCAGACTACATAGCTCATTTCAGAGACAGAAGCCTTAAAATTACATTTGGAAGGACCAAAAAGCCTCTTTCTTTTTATTAAGTTACGGAAGTAGTCTCAAGTAGCTTATGATCTTTCAAAGGCAAAGTAAAACACACAGAGCAAAGTAAAACTGTGCAATGACTGGAAAGACTACGGAAAGACTTTTGTCTCACATTCTATAAGTTATTAGTTCATTTCCTTCTGCACGACCGATTAGGGGAAGGCAGTGAGAATGGACGTGCAAATAGGTTTGAGAGAAAAGGAAACGAGGAGGCAAAGAAGAGGAGATAAGCACGAAGGGCAGCACAAGGAATCTTTTTACAACTAGCAAAAAACAACAGAAGTAAGAAGTTAGTTATTTCCTAGAGGAAAACAAGCTGCTATATTCAATTTAGGTTGTGGGCTCAGACAGAAGGTCTTTTAAGAAATAAGTCACTGTACAAACAACACTGCCTTGCTTCCTGCTAGACTTTTACTGTCTCCATCCCATAACTCAGCCTATGACAAAGCGTGTACAACAGTCACGCTAATTGCACGGCGATGGTCTCGCACACAAGACTTCAACCTTGTTTTGAAGTGCTTTATATAAGGGTTGGTAACCTAACAGCGTGAGACAGCTCCTTCCCCGCCACGTGCATCTCGTCTTCCTCTCTAATTGATCCTGTCAGCCCGATTTTGAACACCAAGTCTTGTTTCAATTCACAACCACCTTTGCCAGAAAGCTCTCTGTGGAATCAAATCTCATTTTTCAGTACAATTCCTTGCAAAACAGCGAGCGTTTTGTAGAAGGCAGGTGATAAGAGCTGACTGGCGTTCTCATATGTTATGGATGAACACACGCTCTAATGCTACTTAAAAGATTTAACGTCTGATATTCTCCTAATGAGATTAAGGGGACAGAGAATTGAAAACAGGGGATGTTTACAATTACCGGCACCTGAAAAGCAGTGATGTCACATGGAAAAAATAAACTTTCCACCACAGATGAATTCCCTCGGCAAAGTAAACATAAGCCTTTAATTTGTCTCCTTGCACCGTTTCAACACCGTAACCAAGAAGAGAATTGAAAGCAGCGAAGCACGATGGTCAATCAGCAGCAGTTCAAAGATGAGCACATTTAAGTTATGCTAAAAATCCGCGTGTAACTGAATAACTGGGTGAACAAAACTATCATGAGATACATCTAATGCCAGCTGCAAGCACACAGAAGTCTTACCACTCAAGCACGTCACAGTTTACAGAATAATATTTTCTTTGCTTCTGGACCGAACTGCTTTTACCTGGAGAACAGCTTTAAAGTTTACTTTTTATTATTATTATTATGTTGCTATAATTCCATGATAATTTTAGCATGAAGGAATGTAAGCTGGAACAAGGTTTGGATTGTCATCGTTGTGAAAGGCTGGTCTTGCTAAAAATCAGAAAAGCAGCATTTCATTCTGCCTCTTTACCATTAAAACATACTAGATAGGAAGATTTTGATAGGAACGGTTGGACTCAATGATCCGGTGGGTCTCTTCCAACCTGGTTGTTCTTTGATTCTATGATAGATCTCTGCCCCCCGGTACCTCTTTTGCTCTCTTTCTGCTTTCCCTGTCATGCCACACAGTCAGCCAAACCTGACCCGCTGCTATTTTAGGGTCTTATCCAAACCCCTCTGAAATACAAAAATGCCTGATCATCTTGGTGCTGAGTAACATTATTTTATCTTTATGACACGCTAAAATCTTCCCCCCACACTGCCAATTCATAGTGTCTGCATCTCTCATCTTCCTTCTTCAAATCTCCACTCTTATTCCACTGTGGTATTTTGAAAAGGTGAATTTTGAGAAGGGATGAAATTTCAAATCCTCAAAGCGTCAGGGAAAGGTTCAATGAAAATAGCTGTTTTCCTGAGCAACCACTGCAAAACAACTGAATAGTTGGAGGAAAATTGTTTCACTTATTTTTTTTTACCCACTCGTGTTCTTCCAGTGTCTGAGTTTCATGCAAAGGTACAGCCCCACCAACTTTGAGAGCATGAAAATGGGTCCCTCACCTGTAAGATTTACTCATTTATTTTTTAAATTTCAAGAGCTGGCTCTACATAAGAGTAATTTGAGTTACTCTTGTGCAGTCTTATAGTCTGTCCTAGCTAAGCAGCTGCAAAACCCAATGACTTCCAGCACCCTGTGTTTTGAGATCACAGCTCAGGCAGCACATGGGCTCCAGCAGATCAGCACAAAGAGCCCTCACAGCCCTCATGGAGCAGCGTTTGGTGGTTTGTATTTGAAGTATTTCAGCTCTTTAGGGAGGGAGGAGCACTTCAATACACACCTTCACTCCACAGGAAAAACTTTTTCACAGAAAGTGTCATTGGGCAGTGGCAGAGGCTGCCCAGGGAGGGGGTTGATTCACCTTCCCTGGAGGTGTTTAAGGTGTGGGTGGGCGAGGTGCTGAGGGACATGGGTTAGTGATTGATAGGAATGGTTGGACTCAATCTGGTGGGTCTCTTCCAACCTGGTTGTTCTATGATTCATCCAGTCCCTGCACTCCCTGATCAAGTGTGAATGATCCCAAACGAGTTTGAGATGGGTACCAAGTTCCATAGGCTGCTTTTCTCTTCCCCATCTCTGGAAATACCTCTAAAGCTCCAAGGTGACTCCTGACATCATCTAGTTCTCTGCACTGATGGCACTTGAAGCTCAAGTACCCAGAGGGGACATACTGAGTGATCTCAGTACGGTGGGTCTCTTCCAACCTGGTGATTCTATGATTCTATAACTTCCCTGAAGTCGTACATCTGTCCTTCAGCCCCTGCCGTGCTGCCTAGTAGGTGCTTAAACCATCACCCTTAACAGATATTTTACCAACCTCCAACAGATCAGCAGATTTCTGTCTCTGTTCAGGCCACTGAAAGCTCAGACCTCACACTACCAAGTTTAAAAAAAAAAATAAAACAAACAAACCCTTATTTATTTCTGGAGCCTTGATCCATGCAGTGCTTATTCTCAAAAACCTCTTATCAGCTTCTGGAAGGTAAACGACTATGCTAAGATATGCAGATCTCATTAAGCTAATTTTTATCTAATGGCATCTATGCTTTTAAAAGCAAACCCAGTAAAAATACTGAAGGCAGTGAATATCTTACTTTCTTGTAGAGGTTTTTTTTTAAAAACTTGAGGATTTTTGAGGTCATATTTGGAGGCTTCTCCAAGGTTGTGNCTCCACAGGAAAAACTTTTTCACAGAAAGTGTCATTGGGCAGTGGCAGAGGCTGCCCAGGGAGGGGGTTGATTCACCTTCCCTGGAGGTGTTTAAGGTGTGGGTGGGCGAGGTGCTGAGGGACATGGGTTAGTGATTGATAGGAATGGTTGGACTCAATCTGGTGGGTCTCTTCCAACCTGGTGATTCTATGACTTCCCTGAAGTCGTACATCTGTACTTCAGCCCCTGCCGTACTGCCTAGTAGGTGCTTAAACCATCACCCTTAACAGATATTTTACCAGCCTCCAACAGATCAGCAGATTTCTGTCTCTGTTCAGGCCACTGAAAGCTCAGACCTCACACTACCAAGTTAAAAAAAACAAAAACAAAAACAAACAAACCCTTATTTATTTCTGGAGCATTGATCCATGCAGTGCTTATTCTCAAAAACCTCTTATCAGCTTCTAGAAGGTAAACGACTATGATAAGATATGCAGATCTCATTAAGCTAATTTTTATCTAATAGCATCTCTGCTTTTAAAAGCAAACCCAGTAAAAATACTGAAGGCAATGAATCTCTTATTTTCTCGTAGAGTGGTTTTTTTTTAAAAGTTAAGGATTTTTGAGGTCATATTTGGAGGCTTCTCCAAGGTTGTGTTTGCACAGCAAACACCACTGGTTTATTCTCCAGATGTAACTTCGACTGCCAAAGTAAAATTCATTTCTGAACTTGTTTTTATATAACAACATTGAACTAGAAATATAGTTTTTGGCAAGAATAAAAAAAACAAAAACAAGCACACAAGAAAACGACACCATTCCTGAAGGGCCAAACTAGACTCTAATCTCCCGAAAAGGCAAAAATCTGCTTTTGAAAGCAGTTTTTTAACTGCTTTCTAAAAAAAGGCAGCCTCTCAATTCTTTAACACACATTTTAGCTGCTGTGTTTCAATATCTGCTTCGCTGATTATATGGAAATGAACCAGCTCGAACCTTTAAATTAGTCATTCTAAGCTCCTACCCGCTCACGATGCGTCATGCCGCTGCTGCATGTCACAATTTCCTCAAATAAAAGTGTTCTTGCAAAAGAGAGAGCAAGTTTTCAAATGCAAATAGTACATGGGAGAAGGGTTTAGAAGACGTGGAGCGTTTTTAGGTAACACAAACTGTTTATTTTCTGCTCCTGTGCTTTTTGCTCCGACGAAAAGAGGCTGAAAAGCTCCAAGAGAGGTTCTTCAAAACCCAGACGTGCTGTTCTGCCGCTTCCCCAACCCCTTCTCTAAGCCAGGGACCTCCCACTGTGTTAATGTTTTCCTCCCATAATCATTATAAGGAACAACCTTTATAAATAATACATTTCCTTTGTTTCCCTTTGTCCTGTGGGGACAACTCACTTGCCTAAAACATCACGTACAACAGAAATAATAAATTTTAAAAGACATGGAACTATTTAAGCATCAAACCAATCTCTCCCCATATAACATGACTTTTAAAACTCATTTTAAATACTTAGTATGATGTAATTTCATGATAAAACACTCATGCTGTACATACTAAAAAATCGCTGGTCACAAGCTCTTCTTTAATATTCTATCAACAACCAGACACATTTTACCTCTTTTTTTATACAGCCACCTCAAGAATTATCATTATTCTCTCACTGTAACCTATAACTCCATTATAGTTGTCAGTTTGCTCTTTGACTATTTCTCTAGGATTTTCTTTCTTTACCAGCATGGAGGGACTTAGAGGGATGAAGATGAAATAGTCTTATTTTACACCTCCTATTTAATACCATGAGGGCTTCATTCAGGAATATATGCTTAATTTAAACAGCAAGATTAATTCTAAATACTCCAATAGCCACACTGACTTGAAGCTGTTGAAAATGATGTAAGCACATATTTACTTACGTTTGTGAATCATTATTTATTTCTGCCCCAATTTCTTGAAAAGACATTGCCCTTGTCTACGTTGCTTTCGAAACACACTGATCTATATCCTAGAATCTTGCTCAAAAAGAAATACCTTTAAATTACAGCAGCGTGGATACACCATGCTACAGAATAAACAGAGAAACACAGGGCTATTGTTGAAGGTAGGATGAGATGTTATCTTTCACCATCCCAAAGAAAGACAGTAGCCAGAGACAGAAAAATATTTGTACATGCAAGTATCACTAGGGAAAACATAAAACAAATCTAGACTCCTAGTTAAGAGAACACAACCATGATTTTTTTTTATAAAGTATAAGTGAACATTTAACTTTCTCCATACCAAATTTCCACTTTCAGCCATCAGTCTCATCTGAGATATAAACCGCACCTGTGTTTCCACTCAGACATTCGCAGAATTAAAGAAGATAAGGGCATATCTAAAAGCAGAAAGCAGCTAAAGAGGGAACTGAAATAAATGCTGATGGTCCTGTGCTGGCTTCACCCTATCACACCCAGGTTCACAACTGCAAACCTGGCTTCAAAGGGACTTAATGATAGATTTAGTAATTAGTAATGAGCAAAAATAACATCTAAATAAAGTTGGGTGTACGTTTCTAGAGCCATCTGCTATATATAAAGAGCTGGGTGTTGGAAGCATTTTTCCCAGAGCAATCTCATCTGTCTTGTTGTCTGCGGAGTTTGATGACTAAAATCGAAACCTATAAATAAAGATTTTTGTATAGATTTTAATTTTATACTCTTGGAGTCTTTCATATAAAACAGCTTTTCTGTATTCTGCAGCTTTCTACATCCTCCTTTCCTACTCCATGCAAATTCTTTCTATCCACATAGCTTCTCTGTGATCTGGAGCCTTCGGGTCTGAAATCCTTTCAAGAGAGGGAGAAGAAGGGGAGAAGACGGCTCTCTGCAGCCATTCAGTATGAACCCCCTTCACTTGTCAGTGACTTCCCTGACAAGTCGCCCCACAAAATATTCTACAAAAAGCTGGATCCTTTTCCCCAAAGAAGCCCATATCGACCCAAAGTAAGTGATAACACAGTCCACAGCATCAGAAATTATTTCAGTAAACAGCTTGAGTAGAAATTAAACATATTACATGGAAAGTGTGTTTGTTTTTGAAAGCGCAAGTCTGCTTCCTTCTGAAATATGTTACTGTGAATTGTGTTGTCAAACTCAACAAGCTATAAGGAAGGTGGCCTGGGCCCCTTTGGAGCACTGGGTGCGTAGAACAACATCAGCTCAGCCAGCAGAGCGAAGAACCAAAGGGAAACTCTAGAGCGCTCTACTTTCCCTTGGCTAAACAGATTAACAGGCCAATCCTACACTCCTTAGCCAGAGCAGACAGCATTAGCTCAATGGCCTCCACCGGGGAGGAGAGCCCTGCCCCACTTGTCACGCGCTTTGTCCTGGTCTCCCTGGCTTGCGCAGAACCAAGAGTGTGTGTTGGTCTAATTGCATCCCTCCTCTACACTCAAGAAAGGGGAGATCACACAAGAAACTCCTATGGAATGCCTGAGGAACACAGAAATTAGTGCTTCTGCAAGCACCCAAAACAAACATTACCCCAAAACAACCAGAAGAGATGAAGAATAGCAGGAGAAGTAAGATTCCCTCTCCCAGCTACAGCTCACCAACTCACCTGTAACTGCTCTTGAGCAATAAGCCACAGCAGAGAAAATAAGTCATAGAATCATAGAACAACCAGTTTGGAAGAAAACCACCAGGTCATCAAGTCCAACCATCCCCATCAAACACTAAACCATGTCCCTCATCCACCCATCTTTTAAACCCCTCCAGGGAAGGTGACTCCACCACCTCCCTGGGCAGCCTCTGCTAGTTCCCAATGAAGAAAAAGTCCTCCTTACAACTCTTTTTTTGGATAGATTCAGTTCCACAGCCAACATCACAACACTAGTCCACGTGATATATCCAAAACCAGATAAACACACTCAAAAGTCACTCTTATCCTATTAGTTATAACATCTAACCTAAGAGCTATGAGGCTTATTCCTGATGTTGAGACAAAGCCCCTCACAAACACAACTATTTCTTTAACGCAGCCAGATTTGTTTACGAAGACATCAAAACACCTTTTACCTGAGCACAGAAGCAATTCCATATCAGAGCTGGTTTCTCTGCTCGCAAGACCCTTCCCAAGCTGCTCCCACTATGGAAGTTTCTAGAAGCTACTCCCCCTCCTCCTTAAGTAACCTTCCAAATGGGTTGCCCTAACTAGCAACACCTGATGAACTTCACTCAGCCAGTTCTAATTAGCCCCAACAAGAGGGTTTAGCAGCACCTGACTTCTCAATCCAGTGTATAAATTAGGGTTGTTTTTTTAACATGATTAAGGGACAGAGCTCATTAATTAACTTTTACTTAAACGCTGGCAGCAGAGATTATTTTAGGTAAACTAATTAAAGTTATTAATCAATAGTGTATTAATGTTATCAATTACAGATACTCTATTGGATATAATTAACGTATAAAATCAGAAATGAGCTCACAGAAAGATGCAGATGTACCGTCCTCAACAAAATTGTGATGGTCGTGTTTGAAGGCTCCTGGTTTCAGTGCAGATACTCTCCAGGTGAGAAGATACTGGGGAAAAAAAGCCATTTTAGAAGGAATTAATTAAACAGCATTACAGCCTTGGTGTAAGATATTGCCATACCTTTTAAAATAAAAAAAAAATTTAAAAAATTGCAAATTACAGTCCCTCTGGAGAAACAACAGGCTTCAGTTTTCCTTTTCAGACAATTGGGTTACGTTAAGCATAAATATTTATTTTACACTCATTATTTTTATATCTACTTTTAAAATTCAGATTACAGTAACAGTAGCCCTACAGGTGTTCTCTCTCCCATCAAGCACTTAGCAGTCAGATTATTAATATATACTTAAATTATGTGATCCAGCTGAGGGGCAGTGGGAATTCTATCTATTTCTATCTATCAACTTGAACACCATAAATTTCAGAAACACCTTTAGAGTTAATATCATATGTTATAAAATCAAAGAGTTTTCCTCTCAGACTTCTTACACAGACTCAACCTACTTCTGCAGTACCTGAAAGAGCTTTTCTACTGACTTTGTGTTAGATTAAAGCATAAAGACAGAATTCAAACATGGGGTTTGCTTCATTTTTTTTTTTTCAAGAGCTGTATGGAAATTGCAAAAGAAATGATGACTCGGATCACAAACAACCCCTCTTTTTCGAGTTCTGAAATGAATCCATATATAAATACGTCAGAACAAATGCACAGTGTTTTCCTTTTTTACTTAAAAAGCTGCTCTAACAGTGTTTTAACCCTTTCCTTCTAACTTCTGCCTCAATGGAAGCGAACATAGAGGTCTATAATTTGGTTTTGAATGCACTGTACGGTACAAACTTCTTACCAAGTGGCTGCTCTGTGGATTATAAAGCACTAATATATGAATATCATATTACTACTCTCCATATATCATAGTCTGTAAAGAATACAGCCTGCTCAGAGAGAATAATCGAGATACAATATTTACTTTTAAAGCAGCCAGCTCCCAAGAAAGCAAACAAGAACACCCTGCCACTGTTTAAAAAGGTCACATGTGAAAATACTGACACTGCCAGAAGTAATGCTTGCGCTTGGAAGGAGGAAAATTACCATACTGCCCTTGCATATGATGAATAATGTTTTAGCTCTTTACATAAAAGACAAGATAAAAGATGCTACAACAATGTCTCAAAAGCTGAATTCAACAGCAGTGCCTCTTCTCATCAACGCACTGCTGGAGTATTTTCACTGAACTTAATTTGTAATTCTCTGGTTTTCATATAATCCATGGGCTGGCTGTTCAAAAGAATCATAGAAATCATAGAATCACCAGGTTGGAAGNCTCTTCATAAGACTTGTCACAGAAGCCCCATCCCTGGAGGGGTTCAAGGACAGGTTGGATGGGGTTTAACCCAGTGGGAGGTGTCCCTGCCCATGGCAGAAGGTGGAACTTGAGCTTTAAGGTCGCTTCCAACCCAAACCATCCCACAAGTCCATGATTTTATGATCTAAAAAGTAACCACTGCAAATAAACATAGGACAACCGGCAAAACTGAAGGCTAGACTGGACTTTCTATCTCACCAATATGACTCTGACCCAGTAGTTCATTAATAAAATGGTTACAAGCTGCAGGTGTTCTCTGCTGAGAGCCAAACTCAACAACCAGTGACACCAACTTCCATCAGGTCTCCCTGACCCATCCCTCTTCACTAAGGGCAATCCAAGACACAGCAACAGAAAAGCACCAACCAACGGATTTGCATAAGTATTTTAAGAATAATTTGCAAAAGTGACTTTTTTTTAATAGAAACATGTAAAGTTTATGAAGTTTATATCTCATAGAAATGTAAACCAAAAAGAAATTACCATAAATTACTTGGCTAAAAATCAGTGTTGATGTTTAGAAAGCTTTCCCATGGATTCTAGTCACACACGACACCCTTTCCCTGGCAGCGAAACTGCGCTAGAGGAAAATTAAATGTTCTGTTCTGCAGATATGGGAATACACAGATGCTGGCAAGAAATTTTAATTTGAACAAATTTCCTACGTTTCCTAGAAGGAAATATAACTGAAATCTTAATCTGGGCCACCTGCCCACTAAAGAATTCCACGTTTGAATCAGGATCTGATTTTATCATGATCCCACGTCCAGCATCAATACAGCATTCAGAAAAGATTATTAAAGACAGTGTTATTTAAAAACCTCAAATTCTTAATTTCCACTTGCACACCAAATCTCACTGAGAACTCTGCGATGGCTTTATGAAACAGCCTTTAAGTTTGAATATCAAAATCATGACTGAGGCTTTTTAATCAGTAAATGTTTGTGTCAGCAACGACAATTTACAACTTCCAATCTACTACCAAAGGACGGAAAATTCCGTAGTGACCTGCGTTTAGCCAGAAAAAAAAGAAAATATTCCATTTGCTGATGGGGCTCTCGTGAGCAAATTTCCCTGACAGCAGCTTTAACTGACTGTGTTTCATTTTGGGTTGGTGTTTTTTATTATTATTGAATGTACTGCACGTGCCAGCTCCATGGGTTGTGATCGATGTATTGGTCGTATTCAAAAATATCGGAAAGCCCTTGCAGCAAAACTCTTCATATATTCAACTCCACTTGCCTAAGAAATATTTCTAGCAAAACTGATGATCTGCTCCGGCTCTCAGCAACCCCGAGTTTCTTGTTGCTTCTGAAGTACACTGCGATTACTCAACCAAGATAAATATGTTGAGATTAAAGCCACATGAATGTCCTGAGACCCACTCTGATATTTTTAACTTTAGCCACAAAATGAACATAGTTTTAGGGCATGATTCTCATTAACAGGATAGATAGCAAACTCTAAAATGTCACCGAGAGCTTGTGCTGTTTTTATTTTGGCTCCCCGGGGAATCCACCAGACTGAAATAATATTAATAAAAAATATACATTCGACCCTATTAAGCTAACCTCACCAAACGTCCCTGGAAGCAAGAAAAATATAGAATTGTTCAATGAGATATTCAGGTTGGTTTTTCTATTTGGCTTAGCCAAAGAGAAAAGAGCCATTTGTAAAATGAGAATCAATGATTATAGTAATTAAATGCTATTCTAGCTCTCCCCATCGTTTTGCTTCTCATATACAGTGACAGATGTTGCATTCAGACTAGCTCACAAGACACCCAAGTCAGCACGCGATGCTACCGCAGGACTCAACCTTCCTGATCAAGATCACAAAGGCTGCAGATCTGAAATAGCAAGGAGACTGTCTCACTTGCTAGCAGATGTTAGAATGAATCATAGAATCATA
>WAAB01009545.1:3023-73466 GCA_013389865.1 Piaya cayana
GTGGGTCTTTTCCAACCTAGTGATTCTGTGATTTATGCAGCGAAAAGGGATCTGTTCCCCTTTGCAAATGACTAGGTTGCTCCTGCAATTGTTCATGATCAAAGAATCTCTTAAGCCCCCAAAGCAGTTTACAGCAGGTATACTGAATTATTTGGGTCCTTTGTGAGCTGTGGGACAGCTTCCACAATAAAACTGGTCTCTGTATTAAAAGGATAGACATCCCAGGGCCTGAAAAATGAAAACCAGACTTCTGTGCAGGTGAAATCTTCAGAGCAAAGGGAAGAAAACGCGGCTTTCCCTTGAGCTGAGCAGCCACCCTCTCTTCTGCACAGCGTGTTTGTACTCTAACCTTCGGCTGTCTGGGTTTATTTTCAGCCTGAGGAGAGGTGGATCAGTAGGACAGCAAGTTGAGAACCCTTTGCCCTGCCAGCAGTGCCAGAGCAGGTGTGGAAAGGAGCTACTTAAATGCAATTCTCCAGCAAGGCCTGAAACACCTTGTTACGTGTCATATCTAACGGCACAGCTCACTGCTTCCCATGGTGTGGATTTCACTGATTTTCTGTCCCCAGGCCACCCTGCTGGGTTCTGGTTTCAGGGAGCTGCTGCTGCGACAACTCACCCCAAGCTGATGGTGGCACGCAGGACCCTGGATGGAAGAAAGGTATCAAATGATGGTAGCACAGTGTCCTCACCGAGCCCAGCCATGATCAGCACCACTCAGCTTCCCAGCCTCTTCGTGGGGCATGTCCAAAAGGGCCAAACCAGCATCTGCATTCAGGCACTCTGGGGTGGGCAGGAGTTTCAGTAGGTTCTGGATGTGCATTTCTGTGATCTAAAGTGCTATACGGAAAAATGTGTGCATGCCACCCTACCATGTAACCATATGCAGAATAGTAATAATAGAAAAATATTTGTATTATTTCAAATAAATAGTCTAGACTGGTTTCTCAGGGCAAGTCACCAGGAGCAGCCATCACAATTTACATTTCCAGCACCGAGCTCTGCCAGCCATGGGCAGCCAGCGCCGCTGAGAGCCAGGCTGATGAACCCAGGACACTGGCATGTCCGAGAAACTCCCAGCAAAGACTCCCTGGAGTCATTTTCCAAGCTTAATTGAAATCCCAAGGAAACTGAGTGCTTAAATCACTCTGAGCCTTTTCAAAGCCTCCCGGGAAGGACTCCACCTGTTTTCCCAGCTGGATGGAGAGCTGAGCTCCTACAAACAAGCCTTGTGGGCTGTGGTAACCCAGTCCTCTGCAACCAGTTCCTGGATTGCAAAAGACCAAGAAATACCTGGCAATTTCCAGAAAAATCTGTGTGTATCAATTACAGTGTTTGTGCAAGAAGCTGCCACCAGTTACCATGCGAGCCGCAGTCAAGGCAACAGCTGTGGGTGCGACATTTCTAACCCAGCTCTGTCTAGTTAATACGAAAACAGCTCATTAATGTTTCACGGGAGCATCTTCGCTGTGTACAGCACTGGCTGCACACGAGGTTAACAGGCTAGGGGATGTAATTAGAGAACAGAAATAATCTGAAATCTGGCACAGATCGGGTCAAACTGTTTTCTATTCCTGAGCTTTAATGACAAACCTGCAAGAGAGGAGCAGCTGCTCGCTGCACCGAGGCCTGGAGGAGCTCAGGGTCACGCTAACCCGTGCACTGTCCCCAGCAAGAGCTGACGCTAAAGCAAAGCCCAGAATTAATGCCACTCCCTTCCTGATATGTTTTTAGATACCAGCTTGCAGCATGGGAGCAGGGTGGAAACATCATCCAATCATGCAACAGTCATAATATTTGCTAGTTTACCAAAAAGCTTCATTTCTGCAGGCAGGACAACATCTGTGGGCCGATGGCTGCTTCGTTGTGGTGCCGTTTCCTTTGGGTACTGTGGCTGCTCCAGGAGGAGGAGGAGAGGGCAGGGAAGAGGAGAGGCAGAGAGCTGCCAAGCAGGGTAAAAACTGCTTAATAGAAAAGTTTTTTAAAAAAGAGTGATTTACAGCGCTACTGGTTACCGAGAAAGCTTGAAACTGGCACCATAAATGTCCCTCAGAGACCTTGTAATCAGAAAGTGAAGGGAATGGACCTTCAGTTTAGTATCTTTTTGACCCTATTTTGCAGCAGGCACAGTCTCCCTCCCACTGTAGGAGCTTGAAACTGGGATTTCTTTCAAACAGGGATTTTGCTACCAGAGCCCAGGGCAGCAATTCCTGCATCCCAGTGCCCAGGGATTGAGTTGTCACAGTATTGTCACTAGGTCTGACCTGCATTCATCTGTCCAGGTCCACAACAGCTGCCCAGCTCCTTGCTCCCAGTGCGGTTATTGGTTTCACCTCTCTGTCCAGATTCATTATTTTGGAAAGCATAAGATGAGAATTTATCTTCATTCAGATAAATATTCCTTGCAATATGCCAAATCAAAAGTTATTTATGAAGCAGCCTTGTCAACGCTCGTGCCCCACCAGACATCATCCCACAGCCTCCGTTCGGCCTTAAGACTGTTTTTCCTGAGAGTCTCCAAAATGCAAAGTGATTTTGGTATCCGTTTAGGGCTCTCAAAGACTCACTGGTTTGTTTATCTAAACATCAACAAGCTTCAAAAAAAGCCCAAAGGAGAGCTGCGGGTTCCACTTGCGCAACTCCGCTGAGCTGCTGGAATACCAGGCTCTCCCCAGAACCAGCAGCATTCAAAAAAAAATCCCCTTACAAACATAAAACTAAACAAAAATTAACCCTACTGCATATCGATCTCAGACACTCAATGAAGCCTTGCAGAACTAATGTTTTCCTCAGCAGCTCGGACACTGTTGCTGGGGTTTTTTTATAGTTAATCCCAGTTGGTTACTGGTTTTGTGCACCCAGGAATGCTGATTCACCGTGCTCTCTCAGGGGAGTATAAGTACAGGACACCAGGATAGTTTAACTAGACCATCCTCAGAAGCACTTGGAAGAATCCTACGGCAATGCTGTGAAGAAGCAAACAAGCAATCAAAGGTGCAACTCTTTTCTTTTTTTAATTAACTCTTTTGAGCAATCACTTGATGAAAGGGAAAACCAAATGACCGTATCTGAGATAAAAAAAAAAAAAAAGATATTGCTGTAAATTGTATTTGGTTAAGGATAGGTAGTTTTAAAGCTGTATCTGGCATTTTTGTGTTTATATTTAAATCTCCATCAAGAATGTAAAAAAAAAAAAAAGATGATAGAGAACAAATAATTTATACTGGGGTTACCTGGCTAATTCCAGTAATGATTTGGATAAATATCTTCAGTCTAGGGTCTCTGCTTTTCTCTCCATCCCTCCCAGTAGCTCAGCGCAGGTGGTGTTGGGAGCAGCAAGGCTCAGAAATGCTGTCACGCTCCCATCCTTGGTCACACAGGGGTGTTGTGCAGCGTGGCCTCCCTGGAACTGAATAGCAGCTATCGAGGCTCCCTTGGAGGACAGTGCTGGGAAATGAGAGCAAAAGGAAGATTCTGCTGCGAATCGACTATTCACCTCCCTCCCCAACATGGTGCTGCAGGAGAGGCTATGAGAAGGACACTGGAGTTAGACTAGAGCTGCAATCAGTGTGCAGCGTGTTAATAAGCCAGAAAACAGTGACAAATCCCTGCTGCCCAGAGACCCGAGAGGTTGGATATGGCCGGTTCTCCTGGCAAAGCGATTTGTGGTAACGTGTTTGTGTGGCCTCGCTCCCCAGGCACCAGCTCAGCGAGACACAAAGAGGCCTGATGTTGCATCTCTTCCCCAGAGGCAGCAAGGAGAGAGGGGTTAGAGGAGCAGATCCCAGGGAGGGACACGGCTGCTGATGCTGTGGTGAGGTTGGCGGCTGCTGCGTCTTTGTGATGGATGCACAGCTCAGGTCCCTCGCGGCTGCCAGCGCGAAACTGGGAGTGGGGAGAGAGGATGATGGTGACAACAGTGCTGCGAGCATCTCCTGCTCCCTTGGGCAGGGCCTGGTGAAGCAACATGGATTTGCTCACGGAATAAGACAGAGGAGGAGTGAAAGCAGCCTGAAATCTAAGGATTTAACAACAAAACATGATGATACTACAGTTTCTTTTCACACCCCTCCACCCAAGAGCAGAGGCAGCCCCTCCTGCCACACCGCACTGAGATTTCATGCGGGGAAATACAAGAAGGCAGTGGAGCAGCAGGGATTTGCCATGGCCCTGCCTCCCCGGTGCCCGTTCGCTGTCCTGGTGCCACATGGCATTTGTCAGCCGCGCGCTCCCAGGCAGGGCAGGCAGCCAGCGGGTTATATTTAGCAACAGCAACAAAACAGGCAGCCAAATCAGCTGACTGGAGGCAGGGAGCCTGATGCACGGGTTAGTTTTAGACAGCACGCGTTCTGTACTGAAAACAGGGAGGGGAGAGAGCCAGGGAGAAACAGAGGAGCTGAAAGCCGCCTGTCCCTCCACACCAGGCAGCAGCCAGGTAAGGGGAGGGCATCGCAAAAACTGGGGTCCCAGCCTGGGTTGCATCCTAAATATTGCTGGGAAGGAGCCAGGGTGGCCATGGATGCTCAGGTGTGGCTGGGAGGGGAGGCTGCAGGGCAGCAGGCTCGTGCTTTCAGGGGCTGCTGAATGCCAGCAGGCAGGTGGGAAGGTGCCCCCGGCACAGAGCCTGGGGCAAAGGGGATTGAATCTGGGCTGGAACCAATCCATCCCGTCGGAAGAGTTTGGCTGTAAATAGGTAATTCAGTTTCCTTCCGGAGGAAGGACACATTAACGGGATTGAAGTTAATGATTAGCACTATCATCAGTTAACATGACATGCCTGTCCCTGTTATCTGGAGCATCCGTCTGTCCCCCTCGACACCGGGGTCAGAACTGGCCTGGATGCTGACACTGCTGAGCTCCTGCCAGGGGGTGGGAGGAAAGGCAGAAGAGCAAGCTGACCTCTTAATGCTTAAAGGAATAAGAAAAAAGGAGCAGATGGAGCAAAGAAAGGGAAATAGAAAGGCTGTAAGGTTCAAAACAAACATCTCCTATTCTTGGCTCCGCAAATCCCACCTTGGCTGACTTTACCTGTAGCACCCTAGATGAAAACCAGTACAAGCCAGTAGCAGCTGGGGAAGCACAGACACCCCATTAGCTCTGCCCTGAGCTCGGCACGAGCTTCTCACTTGTGCACTGTCTGTGATCTGCAGCTTCACAGAGGAGTTCAACAAAGCCAGATTTATTTCAAGCAATGACAACAAAGGCATTAAAATAGCTAGCAAAGCACTTCTGTGTATAATCACACAACAAAGCTATGTTGTGTAGGCAGATTATTCACATACAAATTCTACTGGGGGGGTAGGCTGTAAAAAAAAAAAAGAAATGAGATTTGGGCTATGTGGTCATTCCACAGAAGGGAAGATAAGCAAAGCACATGGGAGAGTATTTAGAGAGATGAAAAAAAAATCAGTACTGTTAGCAAATGCTGCAACATGAAATAGATGTAAAAAATGTTTACCTGACTCATGGAGCAGTTTGATGCAAATCCGTTCTAAAAAGAATTGAGGATAATTATTTTAATGCAATGAACATTAATTAAATCCCGTTGACTTTATGGAAGCATTCAGGAAAGGACCTACCAATCCTTAACTACCTTTATTGTGGAATCATAGAGTGGGTTGAGTGGGGACCTTAAAGATCATCTAGCTCCAAGTCAGCTGCAGAGAAAAAAATTGTAGATTATCACCTACAGCTTCTAGAAAGATCAGCTGTAATGTCACTTTGTTTACCTGATACTCCCCATGAGGGTAGGTCAGCTCCTCTCCTGTCAGCTCCTGCCTGTTTGGACACAACGTGAAGGCAGAGCCCTGGTACAGTGAACAGACCGGTGGAGTATTTAATAGGTCCCTTGCTGCTACAGCCCACCCAGAGCACCTGTACCGTGCTACTTGAGCTGCTGATGCCTTGCGTTGCTTCAGAAGGGAGCGCTTTTGCTGATCTCTTTAATGAACCTTTTATTTTCTACTGCACCTTATCACATGGCTTCTTTTATATTTACTGGCTTTTTATGCAACCATGGAAATAAAAGTACTGTCAGCAAACTCTTATAATGCAGCTTCTGAAAACACTGCTGTTTGCCATGAGAAAGCATCGCGTGGCCTAGGTAGCAGGGACATTGCAGAAACAAGCCCAGTATTTCTCTGCCACCGCTGGCTTTCACTTGCTGATCATGTCTGGTTTGTACGTTGCAGCCATGGCACCTCGGATAAGGTTGAATCTTTCCAAGCCTCTCCCGACAATACGTGAAACCCACGAGGAAGCGATGGAAGATTCGAGCAGCAACTTGAAGCGTGCTGGGGGCACTGCAGCCAGGCCAGATCTCTACTCCAGCGATGATTACATTCAATCTATCTGCCACCTCGCCAGACCCACTTTCCCTGCTCTTCCTGAGAGCAGCCAGAAGGTTCAGGACAGAAAAAGCCTGAAGATCCTTGAAGACAGATCATGGTCTCCATGCCTTGGGGAGACACAGCAGGAATTGTCAAAATGTAAGTTGACCGATTTAATGTCAAATGTGGCGCCGCTGGGAAAAGTCACCCCTGCAGAAGCCGACTTCTGGTCCAGAGAGGACCCTCTGGCACAGATTTACACCCACACAGGAAAGCTCTGCCCCTCCAAGGCTTCTTTGTATGGTAAAAGCTCCAGCACAGGTTACTCACAGTCCAACTCTTCCCCCTCAAAGTGTGGACTTCATCCTCCAGCCACAAAAGAAGCAGCCACGGGAAAGCCCAGTTTGCCACGATTGTTCAGTTTTCCAAGGCTTCCCTCCCCAAGACCAGCGCAGAAGGAAGCAGGCTGCTCAGAGCTGAAGTATCTCAGAAGAGATGTGGGAGCAGTTTTCGGGAGTAACCACAGTGAGAAAGAGAAAGGCCCTGTGTTCATTACCACTGAAGAGCCATCACCATGCTCAGCCAGAGGGAAGCTGGTAGAAAAACCAGTCTTGCCCCGCTCTGTAGGAAGGCAGAGTTGTCTGTTCCATGCAGTAGGTGCTGATGAAAAAGAAGAGAGAGAATCTTCTCACTGTAGTAAAATAATCATGGGTGATGCCCACACTAAGCAGGGATACTCGGAGTGCTTCAGGGCGGCTAAAAAAGCCACGAGCCACAATTGGGTTTCAGCACGCAGATGCATCTGGAAAGAAACAAGAGTAAAAGCTTGTTTGCTCCCAGCCATTGCTGAAGTGTGAAGCAGTAGCTGCTCAGAACAATTTTATTTGCAAGAAACAATCACACTGTGCTCTAGAAGCTCTCCCTGGAGTCCTTACACAGAAAACATGGCTTGAATGTGCATGCAAGTCAGGCAGACGTTTGTGAGCCATCATATCCCTCCTCAGTGGGCAAAGGGACAATTCAGAGCCTCATCCACTAAGGAAACAGCAACTAATTCTCATTTTGGAAAGGCAACAGTTCATAAAGTATCTCTATCCCCACGCCCTATGGCCTAGAACTGCCTCGAGCAAGGAGAAGAGTTGGAGGGAATGCAAACCCATCTGTTCTGGAGGAGAGGAGATCTGGGGGAACATCAAACTATCACTGTTTTCCAGCAAATGCCAAGCAGCCAAATGCTACTCACATCTGGTTATTCTGAAAGGAACACTTTGATTGGTGCTTGGACAGCACTAAGCATGCTCCCTCTGACACATCCATGTATCAGGACACCCATTTTAGATCACTGTGTCAACACCAGAATACCACTTATAGGTCACCTGTCAATGTAATAGCGTAAAGAAATAGTTGTTAAAAAAACACGAGAAGCCTTTTACGAGGATTTCCTAGAGGGCAACGTGGAGAACATTACAACTTCTGGTGGGGATGTGCCTTACCCTGGCACAACTGTGATACCTTTACTCCTTGATTTCCCCTTGGCAGGAGGAGATCTAGGAGCCCTGGTGGGCATTGCCGTGCCAGGGCTGAGGCTGCCCCGGGGCTTCAACAACTTGCAGTGCCAGCTGTGAGAAAATCAGTCTGGTCTCTGCACTGTCACACCCACAGCAGCCAGGCTGCATATCATGAACACCAAGAGTTTGCTGCTTGGGTGCAGGAGCCTCACGAGCTTGCGCAGAGCTCTGCATCAGGGAAAAAAGAGCAGCTTTAGCTGAAGGACAGCCTGGGGAGGCTGGGCTGGCGTTCATGGGACCTGAATGTGAAATAAGCATTACTGGATTTCAGTCTGTGTGTGTGTTTTTGTATTCTCACCTACCTGACCTCTAATGATGCTGTTCTTTGCCTGGTGCTGTGCAACTGAAATATGGAAAAAGCACATGTGCATGTTACAACCATATATAAAACAATTCAGTTGATGTTAACATTACGTGGGATGGCTGTAGGAAAAGGACTGTTTCTGCTTTGCTGTAAGATACTGGCTTGGTGTGGTGAGCATGCACCCAGGTCATGTCTTGCTGTTGCAGACACATCTCCATCCAGAGAAACTGTCTCTCATTGGCACTTTCTCCTGCAGTCAGAACAATCTCACATCTCGTACCGCAATCCCTGCAGCCAGCCAAGAGAAGTAGGTGAGAAAACTACAAAGCAATATGAGCATAATCATTATTAATGCTACTAGGAATAAATCTTTTGGCACAGAGGAGAGCAGAGGGACCAGGCTGTTTGTTCAACTGCAGCTAAAATGGGAAATACCATTGCAAAGCTGCAATTATAGAAGTGCTCACAAGTGATTTCTAAACCACCCTCGAGCAGATTAAATCAGAAGGCAACTTCTGCTCGGTACCAACGTGAGCGTAAATATGCTCGAGGATCAAAAGGTGAGCATATTTGCGTTTCTCATTCTCACATCTCTTACCTCAAATATTTTTTCTCCTGTTGAAACTCATTAGTGCTACGGAGCTGAACTGTTTCTCATCTTTGTTTTTGAACTAACCGCACAGCAAGAACAAAAGTGAAGGTGGCTCCAGCTTTTATTAAAGCTGATGGAGACAGCTGAATCAAAGAAGGTGCCAGCCCGCTGCCTTCTCCACATCTTTCCCTTCCTCCTCAGGTTAACGCTGGGATTTAAGCGATGCTTGTCCTCATGGCCCTGCTGACATTTTAATTTCCCTCCGTGTGAATATTTATGATACTAATGCCTAGCAAGTCTTGTGCCAAGTGCATGTATCACTGCTTTTGTCAGAGAAAACAAATAAAACTGTTACATCAAGCTGCTGTTTCCATTGCTACAAAACTGTGGGCGATGATTTTTCAGTACTGGGCTGACCCACGGTACATTTGCTTGTGACCCGCCACCTTCTCACCCCACCAGGTCTCCAACACAGCCAGATCCCCAGCATTTCCTCCATTCAATGCCTTACAAAGCATTTCTGCCTTGCCAAGGTCAGTCCCTCTGTGCCCAGGACCCAAGCAATTGCTTCCCTTAAAGTCAGCCAAGCTGTGCATCAGCAGAACCCCTGGGACAAGAGCTGTAGCTGAAATAGTCATTCTTACAGCAGAGGCAAAAGAAGGACCTTCACACCTCACCCCTTTGGCAGCTGGTGCCCAACTCTGTGGCTCCTTTTCAGCTGCTGCATGATCCTGCAGATATCTAAAGCCCTGAAACCCATCAACATTTCCAGCAGAGATTCCTAGAGGTCTAAAACCTCCGAGGGGGAATGGGAGCACTGATGTGCTGTCTCTGGAGGAGAGCCCAGCCATGAGGCTCTCAACTCAGCCACTCCTGGTTCTGTAAACATTGCAATACTCAGAACAAAGAGGTGCAGGAGTGGGTTAGATCTGCAGCTCAGGACACCCTGGGAAAAGCCCCCAGCTCTCTGCTCAGCAAGGACAGGGAGCAGCACCGTGGTCTGCAGGGCTGAGGTGAACAGAACCATAGAATCACCAGGTTGAAAGAGACCCACCGGATCATCAAGTCCAACCATAAGTCCAACCAGAAGGACTGGTGTTAGGTGCACCGAGGCTTGGAGGAGCGAACCTTTGGAGGGAGTTGGCTGTTTTTCTGGAGCATGCTTTTCCTTTAGTGATAAACTGAGGTTCATCTCAAGCTATAAGGTTTTGCAAGAGGAGCCAAAGGTGCTGAGATGCAACAAAGAGGTGGATAAAACAGGCAAATTAGGGTCCACAGGAGTGCAAGGCAGCAAGATGAGAGGAGGGAAACATGGGGCTGGTGGCGGTGCCTGAGAGCAGGGCAGCTCCCAACAAGAGGGATCCCGATGCCAGGAGCCCTGGGCTGGGGCACTTCCAGCTGTGACAGATGTGAGAAAGGGAAACCCGGTTTACATAGGACAGAGACAGCAGATAGGGGAGGTTGTTTCTTTTAGCTTCAGCTGCCCTCCGGGTTCAGATAAATCTTGTTTTGAAAAGCACAGCCCTCATCTACTACATCATCACCTCTGTTGGAAATGAGCACATTGGCCCCCATGAAATCACCAGGCAATTAAATACTTCAACAGTTCCCCAAATCAGGCAGTCTTGAAGCCAAACATCATCATTCATCTCCCATGGACACGCTTCAAGCTGGGTCAGCCAGGAGATGGGATATAGGGTGGCTCCTTTCACCCCACTGCTGCTCTAACAGCCCTTCTACCATCTGGCCACCACGGTCTCTCCAGAAGGTAGCTGAGTGCTGCTGAAGGAACCTGTGGTCCTACCAGATGAAAATAAATCAAATACTGTTGGATGGGGCGACCTGGCAGATAGTTATAAAGACCTTTCTCCCTGTTTCCCCCCTTGGGGACCACACTGCCCCATGGATGTACATCTGGGGCCACTTGGGGAACCTTCTCCCTCTTTTCCTCTATACAGAACAGCAGCTGAGGAATCGCCAGTCAGGATAAACCTGCAGAAGTCACGGCCTGTTCAGTAGTGCTCCCAGGCGAGAAAGAAATCCTCATCTAAGAATTTAGGTCACAGAATGAGATAAAAGCCATGCTGCTTCCATGGCCAATCTCATGGCAGCTTCTGCATTTGAAGTCACTCACAGAAAAAACCTCATTCCTTGAGCTCATCAGAACCGCTGAAGGGACTTGGATTAATTTGAATGGGGAATTGGCATCCAAATCCCACCGGCAGCTTTTGGTCTCAGCCTTCGCAACCAGTTCACAAGCAATCTACGGGCTAACACGCAATTTTGTTTGTACGATCATACAGCCTATTACTGCTGCAAACAGTAAATGCATTTGGACGCAGAAAACCATGACCAGAATTTACAAGGCAGAGACAGCAAGGTAGAAACAAACCTGTCCTGCTCTTTCCCCAGATGCTTATCTTTTAAAAGAGAAAGATACCAATCAGCTCAAACCCAAGGTCAGGAAGCAGCGGCTCCATGAGCTAATGGGATGCGATGATTAGAGCTGCGTGATGCTGCAGCAACTCAGAAACGCTGCCAGCAGCACACAGGGACCTTCATCCACCACAGGAGGAGCTTTTCTGCGCCAACCCAGCCAGCCAGGCAGACAGGTGTTGATCAGAAACTAAAATACGAACCAGTGCAACATGATTAGAGTGAAGGACAGGTCATAAACAGGTTTCTTTCAGTGAAGGAACATAATAAGCAGAGACAAGCTGGAGCAGACTTAAGGGCTGCACATGAACAGGGAGGTGTGGGGGTGAGATTAGCAAAACCAGTTTCTACAAAGGTCTGTGAGCTCTGAATTTAGAATTAAAGCAACTGTTTTTAAGAAAAAAAAATCCAACTGTTGAAGCTCAAAGGAAAAACACAGTGCCTCATTTAAGATGATCAGATCCAAGCCCGAGGCAGAACGCAGGGTCCCTCTGCTTGAAGTGGAAGCTTTGTGGATAGTGCATCAGGATTTCCCCATGCCCTGAAGTGCCTGCAATTGGGCCTAATTACTTATTGAGGGCATATTTTAATTAACTTTGAGCCTTCCTAGCTGAAAAGTAACGATAAATGGTGCACAAAGAAGTTAAACTGCATTTAGTGACTAAGCAGGAATCCCTTAGCTTTGAAATAAAACCTCCTATGTACCATCAGCAACATGATTAATGGCGAAGTGGTTTCGCATTTGGAGCTGTAACCGCAGACAGGAGAGAGACCCAAAATGGTGGCTGAAAGCTTTTCTGCTTGTATTTGAAGAGACAGATTGTTCAAGCACAGCTCTCTGCCTCGTTCACCAAGCCCCAGATGTGCTTTTGTGGCTGGTGTCACTCCTGTGGGCCAGAGTTGACAGCACTGGTGACTCCTGAAGTGCCACATCCCGGGCTCATGGCCTTTCCCCATGCTCTGGGATTCTCAAATATAACTCGATTTGCCTGGCATGAGCTAGAGCCGATGCAAAATACATGTTGTGTAAATACAGATATAATGTTCCTGGCAATCACAGCCTTCCTAGAATTAATGCTGCTGGAGGCAACACTTCCCAGGATTGTTACAAGAAGCTGTAGAAAAACTGGGCATTTTTGAAATACCATTTGGTTGCTACATAAGGTTTGACCAAATGCCATTTAAAATCAAAGGGAGCCCCTGAGTGCTTTGGAATGGGTTTGTAATGGGAATAATTTTCTGCTGCATTTAAAGCATAGAGTTCTAATAGCAGCTGATGAGGGAAATAAAATTCTTATTATAGTTTATTTATTTGCATGTATTAGCATTTGGTCAAACATTTCTTGCCTTCGCTTTTAAATTAACCTAATTGAAAGCCCATCAGTGTGCTGTGCGCTTAGCAAAAACTCTGCGTTAACCCTGAGTTTTATCTGCCTGCACTTCACAACTCGCAATGGGTTTTCCCCTCTGCCATCAGCAAGTCTCTGCTCTGCAAAGCACGGCGGTCACACAAGGCAAAAGCAAAACTGGCCAGCAGGGAGATGGCCACATCTCATCTGATGGTGGAATATGACATTTATGGGTCAGCTGCATTTACCTGGATGTTATTTTTTTCCTTTGGCCACAAGTGTCTAGGACAGAAAATGGCTTCTGTTTTATATCAGAGGTGCTGGGCTGCAGTTTTTTATATCCTTCCAACTCACTTGATGGAGCATTAGATGATGCTAACCTGCCTCATGGCTCAACTTCAGAAAAGGGAGGTGTTGCATCTCGAGTGTCTCCAAAGCAATAAAATGAGAAATATCTAATTTGCTTGAGATGCTCTTCATACCCTGCCCCCGGCTCATATTATAGAAGCATCGAAATGCACAGAAAAAGTCGTGACATTCACTCACAGATGCCCTTTGTGATACGATGCCAACTGCTCAGTAGGTTCTGCCCAGCTGGGTGCTGTACAAAAGCATGGAGAGCAGCCATCCTCAACTTGCCAAGCCTGTGAGTGATCCAAACCTTATTAGTGAGATTAGTTGGGTGCTTCAGATTAAGGCTGATTTGCATGAAGAGCAAAGGAACCTGTGTGTGGTCCTTGCTCAGAGCAGAGCCAGCTATCAAATATAAGCACAGAGCTGATCATGCCCTGGTTTGAATTCAGAAACGTATAGGTCCTATTCAGACAAGAATGTCTTCTGCTGCTGTTCCTGAGGCTGGTTCAACCCTGGTGCTCCCTGCAACATCCTCACTACGGCTGCTGCAAGGTTCTATGAGGTGATACGTAGCATGGCCAAGGCACCGTGACATTAGGGCTGCTTGGTAGTGTTGCAGCTTTTCTCCCCATGTGGCTGGGTGCAAGGCACCCTTCCAGGCACAGCCTGTCCCTCCAGGCTCAGATGCCAGTTGCTGTATCGATGCTCAGTGCTGCCTCTGCTCAAAACCAGCTGGTTGGAACAAGGGTACATGGATGGAAAATGAAAAGCAGATGATTCAGAGAGAAAGCGTCAGACCCCCTTGCTGTGCAGGGTCAGCTCCTGGAATTAATTGCTGCAGGATGTCAACAAGATAAAGTTTAGCAGGATTCAAGAGAGGATTAGACAGTCCTGTGATCAGGAACATTTGTGCAATGCTAATTGGGTCAAAGAAATACAAGAGAAATTAAGTGGTGTTCTTCCCCGAAGGGCTGAGCTGGTACCAGCTGGATTTAAAACAGATTCCTCCCCACCTCGCCTTGCCAATCTTTTTATAGCAACAAGCAAATAGCAGGATCTATTGCAAAGTGTCTTTCCTTAGAAAAATAAAGTATTGCCAGCTCTAGGAAGTCATCAAGAGCCACAGCAGAGACTGGTCCCTGAAACCTCCTCTCGTCATTTTTAAAGATAGGATGTTTTTACCTTCTTTCCTGCCACTGAGCTTCAGATAAATTCATTTCTTAAGAAGAGAATGAGCAACACAACAAACCATCTGCAGACAAGCCTGTTGTGTCTCCACCCTGAAACCCTTTTCTAAGCATAATTAACCAAATTAGTTATTTAACTGTATGATAACATCAGCCAATAAAACATGCAAGGGAAATAGCTGAATCCAAAAGACAACACTAATGCTATCGCAGGGAAGTGTCAGGGGGCTAATGAGAGGGATGGTTTCTACCACCAAAGGGAGGAGAAGAAATTGAGTCTTGCTGCAATTAAGCAAAGGAGGAAAATCCAGAGTGAAACATGGACTTCATTCTCCAGGCATTCACATCCACAGCAGTTGCTCCATGGAGGGAGAAGCTGGCAGCTGCTGTGCCCAGTATAACCTCTTCCAAAATTTCCTTTTTTCTTTAGAGAGATGCTGACAAAAATCTATAGATGTTGTACATTTTTCTGACACATTTTAAACCCCTCCTGGCGCAGCCAACCAGAAGGCGCAGTGCACTGAGCACGACAGCAAGGGCAGTACAACCTGCTCCAAGCTCAGCAGTTCGCTTCATTAAATCTCACTGTCTTCAACAAAGAGATTCTGAGAGACATGTCTCACTAAGGCTAATGCTGGCAACAAAAAAATTACCTAGAAATCTTAGACAGGTGGCAGAAATCTTTGGATCCTGTGCCCAAAGACAAACCCTTCTCCCTACTGTCCATCGCAAACAATATGGGGCAGAAAGGAAAACATGGTGACGTTTAAATATCACCCCATTTGGCTTGGCAGAAACTTGGGATGTCCATTTCCTTCAAAATTCTGGTATTTGAAAATAAGGATGAAAAAAACGCTGCCAAAATTTCCAAGGAAACAAATCCTCCCCAAACATCCCCATCAAATTCTGTTGCATCCAATACCATTTGGTCAATTCCAGTGATTTCATTTCAAAACGAAGGTCAAACTATTTTACAAAATTCTACTGTGCTTTCCATTGTCCTTTCTGCCTGTTTTTTCCAGGAATAGCAAATGCTTAATGCAGTCTGTCACAACTTTGTCAGACTGAGACACGGCGGGGCTGCAAGGACCCAGCTACCAGAGAAAACTCTCTAATTAGGATTTATTAGAGTTCTTTTGCTTCTCATTAACTCTATCAAGAGCTACATTTACACAGCAGTTTGTCATACATATCTTTTTTTTCCCCCCTTATAGAACTGTTTCTTGCTTGGATCATAATAGAATAGTTGGACCATAAGATTTTACTGCCCTTGGTACAAGCCCTTGCATCCTGATCTGCAGTAGGTCCTAAATTACTCAGCTCCATTGCACTTCAACAGAAAACACACACGTGTAGAATCATAGAATCACCAGGTTGGAAGAGACCCACCATCCAGTCCAACCATTCCCACCAATCTCTAACCCATGTCCCTCAGCACCTCATCCACCCAACACCTTAAACACCTCCAGGTCAACCACCTCCCTGGGCAGCCTGTTCCAGTGCCTAATGACCCTTTCTGTGAAGAATTTTTTCCTTATGCCAAGCCTGAACCTCCCCTGGCAGAGCTTGAGGTCATTCCCTCTATCTTTATGGATCGGGGCCTTTGTAGGCATATTTAAGGAGCCACTGCTTTCTGAATGTTAAGAGTATTTTTAAAACCACTACAAAAACCAAGTGCTGCAACCATTTCTCCCACTGGGGACAGAGGAGGGAACCAACCCACCCAACAGCCTGAAGGCACCTTGCTCAATCTGCTTGGAGAGGTACTGGAGGCAGGACACGGCCACAGCCTCTGTGCTCATCTCATACTTTTGATCTACCCAAAAGCAGAGCAACTGCACCCTCCTGATGGTCTCTTCAAACACTGTGGCTCCCAGGAGGTAACACTCACCTCCAGGGCACCAGGGAGCAGAAATGACTGAGAGCCTGAGCTGTGGAACACAGGCATCATCCCCTGTGTCTGGACACAAGCTCCTGGCTTTTTAAGTTATTTTTGCATTCTGTAGAATGAGAGTAATTCTTACTTAGGGGACAAAGGAGGATTTGTAAGATCAGCCAGACCTATAAGAAAAAATAATTATATAAAACCAGATTTTTCATAGCTAGCAAAAAACTGCAGTGGGAAAAGAGAGGCAGGTGCTGCAGCACTGGGTGGGTTCTTTAATCATTTCAATGGTTCGTATAGGACATGAGTAATACAAAGACAAATGTAACGGCAAGGCTGGCTATCTACTGAAGACAACGTAACTAGATAAAACTGCAGTTTTCACACTGTCAAACACGAAAGCTTAATTAAATTGTACAGCCATAACAAAGACTCAGGACTGGAACCAGCAAAAAACGTAAACCCAATTCAGCAGAATGGGAATTCCTGTGTCTGGTGCTGCAGGTCAGGCACTCACCCTCCCTGCCTGCAGTGTTTCGTTGGGCTAGGGTAGATCTCGTGGAAGATGGATGGGCTGTTCTACACACACATACGGTAACTTCACTTTTTGTGCTCCTGGTGTATCTGTTTTCCCAGTGAAAACCCAGTAAGTTAATGGAAAATTTCCTGTTGGCTGTCTTGGGTCAAGACCCATATTTCTACCTTCTGTTCATCTCCCTTCTCCCTCATCCCTAGATAAAAGGTTCCGTCTAAGGGAGAAAATGTTACGTAATCCCAGCCCTTCCTGCAGTCTATACTTACACCAGAAACAGTTTGCGTTTAATATGTGAAAGTGTTTGCAGGAATAGCCCTACTGATATAGAGGTACAGCCTCTCAGATTGCTGCTAAGGACCTATAAACCTTCAGCTGTTTTACACACTGTCCTAAAACACTGCAAAGGGAGTAAAAACTCTCATGAACTGAGAAACTGAAAATCAAAATGCACTTTAAACAATAAGCCTGCAAAAACCTACAAAAAACTTAGAAAAACTAAACTAAACCAACTAACTAAGAAAAAAAAAGGTACGCTATGAACAATTACCCGAAGATCAAATCTTTGTGATCATTAAATACCAGCAGGAGTACACACAAAATTTTATTTTCTATAATGGCCATTTAGCATTTTTAAAATAAATGAATCCTGCCCCCTCACACACACCAGGAAGATTTAAGCAGAACATATTATCCTGCATCTTAAAAATTGATAATCTGTGAGAATACCAGGCTTATTTTGGAATTAGAAAAATATTCAAACACGCCAAAGGTCCCTATGGCTTAATTAGCTTTACTGCTTCCCATGCAGACGGAGTAAGTGAACATTTAGAGCGAACAATTAGTGCCTCTGGGTTAGGAGGGGAAGATGAAAAGCAAGAAAGTAACCAGAACGCTCACCTTTAATGAAGTAGTTTCTCCTAAAAGGTCACCCAATGTACCTTGCTTATTCCTGTCCTTCCTACTTACCTTATTCCTCAGTTTCTCATTCTTCCCACTCATCTCTTCATGCTCATTTCCAGATGTTTTAAGGCTCCCCTGCTCTACTAGTGTCAGTACAAAATAAATGTCAGTCACTTGCACTGATTTGGGGAATCTCTACCTTGCAAGGCACAAATGCAGCTTTCAGCAAGAAGGGGTCTGAGCCGAATGATTACGCACTCAGTTAAATTAAAACAACCCTAGTTATTTTACTGTCAATTAAGGAGAGGTGAGTTTTCTCCTACCTGACTTTGGACCGCAAGGCAGCAGCTCAACTCAGTCTTTTGTCTTTGAGAGATGCCTTTTCCCATAATCTCTCTGGACAGAACTCCAGGTTCTCCATTAATTTTGGCAGAGTTTCCCTCCAGATAGATCTTGCAATGCCTACATACCAGGTTAACAGATATTAAAAGCTCAAGCCCTACAATTTAGAACCATGCAACAACTGTACTAACCGTAAAAGATAACATTAAGTAGATTAACTCCAGCAAGCAAAGGCCCTAGAATGATTTTACCACTGAGGACCCAAGTAGGTCATTTTTATTTCCATCATGACAGCTGAATTTATAAAACCAATATTTAATTGGTGTGGATGCTACCAAACCAACTGCTGCCACTGGAGAAGGTTCATTCCTGTGTCTGAATTCCTACAAATACTCTTTAAGAACAACTCCACAAGCCCTGCTTTCTGCACTAGACCTCAAATCGCTGGCACTCCGGGTGCTGCGCAGCCTGTGTTGCACACCCCATCTAGTGGCAAGACTGTAAATACAATGGTGGGAATTAAAATCACCCTCAACCGAATCAGAGAAACAATTCCTGAAATGTGGAAAGGTCTCATCACTCCCCTGGGGACTTACAGCTCCTTCGAGATAACAAGTTTTACAGCTACAAACAAACTGAACGCTCTGGGATGCGTGGTATTTGTAAAAACACTGAAGTAGATTATTTATTTCTAAGCAAAGCAGTGTCAACACACTGAACTGGGAAGAGGAACACACTGGGAAGAGAAAGGAAGCCCTAGGTTCTACTGAACACTGCAATCCCTGCAGACCCTACACTGCTCAACTGGGAGAGCCAGAAAGGGGCTAGATAGGAACACACAGGGTTGAGAGGGGAGTGAGTTTGCACACAGGTTTTCCACAAACCTCTGGAGGCGTTACCAACCAGGTCTTCACTTCGCAATCGGAACCTGACTGATCCAAGCAGCTTTCTGGTCTGCAGATCTAAAAAGTCACAGGAGGTACAGGGGAGTCTGTCGGGGATTATCACATTTCTCGCATGCTTCCATTTCACCCTTAAACTTTGCTCACTTTGTCGAGCGCTGAAAGTGCAACTTTTGGAATCAAGTTAAAATATGAATTAGACTTCAAGAAGGTTTGAAACAGATATTGGATTTATTGGTCAGCTATGAGTAGGAAAATACATTGGTAAAGAAAAAGAAGACCCTGTATATAAATATAATACTAACTAGTTAAAATTTGACCAAGAAGAAAGTTCCACTGAAGAGAACAGTAAAAGCCCTTGTTTACCATCAGACCATATTCAGTTTCCCATTTATCTTATTGAAGAGCTGCCTATAGACAAATGCAACATTCTTTGAGCTTAGTGCAGATAATGTGCTGGTTTTTGTTACATGAATGGTAAACAAGAGTTAGTCCAGTGCATTACACATTATACAGAAGTACTGTGAATAAAGACTAAGATATTCTAATTTAGACACTACTTAAACATACCAAGACACTTAAGTGTTACAAATTTATGCAACCAAAAGAAAAGAATAGCAGTTAACATACTAAAAAATACTGTGTCTGGCTGGATGAAAAAGGCTTGCTACTTAAGCGGTTAACTCATATTTTTTTTTTTTTTAAGTTTTACAGTGTAATTAGTTTCTTTTTTCCCCCCCCCACAGTGGTGATGTAATTATTTTGTCTTTCATTCAGGTTTTTGTGTGGTTGACAAAGCAAATCATAAACTGTTTTCTAAGTCTGCTCTAAAAACAGCTTGAGGCTTTTGCTGAAGTTACATCAAAGCTCCATACATACAATGCTCCCAAAGTCAGTTTTTGTCAAATGCTGGCCAAATTCAGCTTTTTTTAAAAATTAAAACTGCTAATAGGACAAAATAATTACAACGCACACCGACTTACATGCCCTTTCTCCCCCCTACTTGTGTTATGTTAAAAGCAGTAACTTGTGGTATTAGTCTCGTACTCTAATCAATTCTTTTAGTTAAAGGTATATTTCAAATTTACACTTTTGACACCCAGAATTCTTGGTGAATGTAAATAAAACCAGACAAGACTTTAAGTGGAAAGAAGCCTGGTCTAACCTAAGTAAATCCTTTTAACCCCAAAGACGCTCTGTGACTTTTGCTGTATGTGCTTTTACAACAAGAAACACTGAAGGTACGTTATGGCAACACCCAAAACCACCTCAAAAGAAAAATATTGTGAATAACCATTTCATGTTAAAAACTATGAAGCAAACATATTTTTTTTTGTGAAGACATGGTTTATTGCCTTATTCTACGTTATAGCTGGAAATTGAGACTATAGTTAGATTTGTTTGACACGGGAATATATTTATTTTCCCTAGCTTGCTGGACAAAGTTTATCTCAGCTCTGGTTTAGTGCCATCTGGTCTTTCCCTATAATCAAAATATTTCTCCTTCCTTCAGCCCCCCAATCACAGCTGCAGTCCAGTTAAAACCCAGTGAAGTCAAAGGAGTGTCTTCAATGTATTCAGTGGGTTTTCAAATGGAACCTGATGGGCTAGTATGAAAGCTGGAGGAAACAGTTCTTTAAATGGACCCTTAGCCTAGAAAAGGTGACTAAGCAGGAACAGTTGTGTCTCCAAAAGCACAAGGGGCCGTATTTTAACACGCTGTCAGAAATTCCAATATTTAAGACTAAGCAATACAGGAGAAGACGTATTGGATAAAGCTCAAACCTTTAGAATCTAACAAGTGCACTCAAGCTCCAGCATCTAATAAAGTAAATTATCCCCCTCTAAAAAATACAAAATGAGTAAGTGCTTCCCTTCCCCTTCTGTAAAGCTTTCTGGACTCGTTACACAATCCAGATAATCAGAAAAGAAAAATAGTTTGCTCAGTCTGACGAGCTAAATTGGCTCATCCTCACTGGAAATTGTCATGATGTACATTACCAAGACATCATTAAGGAAACATGAGTAAACACCTTTTATTCACACTTTACAAAAAAACCCAAAAAAAACAAACAGAAAAAATAACACTACGCATTAAGTCTACTACAGCAATACTACCAGCATTTCAATGTACTGATTATAAACTGGACAGGTTTGGTGTTTTCACAACTAAAACCAAAACAAAATAACCCCAAGAGATCAGGTCCCAGACAAGGATTCAAGATCAAAATTTCTCCTATTGAAATTACGATGTACATTTTACACAACCAAACCGTTCGCAATTTTTACTCTCAGCTTAAAACAGAACGGTTTGAGCACACTTATGTGCTGACTACTTTTCAATAAAATTTTGAATCAATATTACCAATCCACTCTATATATAAAAATTCACAATATTTAGAAAGTTCTCTTAATGCTCAGTGTCCTTTTGCTTCCCTGCCCGCAGCTGAAACAAAAGCTGTTTAAGACCAAGCTCTCTATCTTCACTTTATTTTTCTTTTAGTTTTATTTTACATTGATTATTGAAGCTGTTTTAGTTTAAGATGATAAATTCTCCCTTTCACGATGCAAAGAGACAAGTTAAATTTGTAAGCTGTTATATACTTGGCTTCATGACACAAATGGCACTGAGGGTACACTAACTTTAATCTTGCTTGACACTTTAAAATAAGACTTGGTCACTTTAAAAAAAAAAAAAACGATCTGAACAATTGTCTTTGGGACCTGTATTGAAAATGCATTTATTTTACACTGCTTCATCAATAGAAAATATAAGGGTAGGGTTTTTTTCTTCAAGGAATTATACTTTCTGAAACTGAGGAACACACTTAAACGCAAGAGAATTCACATGATCGTAATTCTTAACGGGAGAAACAGCACTGTGCAATGACACTGAAAGAAGCAGTGCGTGGGTATTAGAAGCTAGAAACTGTGTACCCATAACCTGAACATGTTCAAAAGTGTGATATTCAATGTTTCACAAAGGAAAAAAGATGCCACAGCTTATACAAAAGTATCTTCATAAAATTTTCACAAGTGTTAACATTATTTAAAAAAATAAAAGAGGATGCACAGGATCTCTCTGCATGCACAGGCAGTGCTAGTTGAGAACAAATTTAAGCAGGCACAGTGGAGATAGGACAACAATTTCAAACAGAAATGAAGAAGCTGTACACAAGTATCCCTAAAGTTTACTTCAAAAGTCAGAGATGAGAAAAATATCTGAGTGTATACACATCGGCAATAACTTCCAATCCGTACAGGTCTACTTATATTCACTGCTTAGCTTATCTGTTCTGTGAGAAATCTATGCTCTTCGCTCTTTAAATCCGAGATAGACAGAATGCATTTAGTTCTCTCCGATATTAAGATTTTACAGGTTTGGATTTTAAAAGCAACGTTCTCAATTGAACATAAAAAGTAGTATAAAAAGGGCTAACGAAACCCTAACAGTGCAAATCATTAGCAGAGAAAACCTGTGACAACCTCTTTTACAAGCTGGCCTTTATAACACATGAAAACAGATAAAAATTTAGCCTTAGTTTACAATACAATCATTTTCCAAATCTGATTTTTCTTTTTTTTTTTTTAAAGTACAAAATCTCATAAATCAGGTTTTTCTGTTGTTCATATACAATCAATAAAGGCTAAATTGAAATTCTATATTTTACAAACAAGTCTGAAAAAGGAGGGAGTGAAGTACGGAAGAATGCTCTGTGGATGTTCCTACTGGCCTCAAAAAGTAGTGCTACAGATAACTGTGCAAAGAGAATATACTGTATAACAATTCCCTATTTCAAGGCATGAAAATGTCACGTTGGATAAAAGAAACAGGAAAGTTAATTGTAACGTATTAAAGAAAGGCGCAAACGCACCGATCGCTGTCGAACAGTATACAAAGTATATTGGGCTCAGAATTGTGTCTGTTGATAGCACCTGGCTTTTACTATGTCTTTAGCAAATAATTAGATTTAAGATTAAGATTATTAAGAAAAAAAGAAATCCCTGTTGGCCATACCTCACTCCTCTATATTCAGATTTTACAATTGTACAAGTTAAATCGAGGTTGCCCTCTAAAATGTACTTGACTACCTCCTGCCAGGGAGATGGATTCCATTTACAGGAGGCAGGAAAGGCAGCAAAAGCTCCAGTTGTGCAAAAAGTGAGAAGTGGTCAGAAGGGATGAGTGGATGTGGACAACCACTTATATTGTTCTCTATTAACCAATGATGATCCAAAGGTCCAAGAATGCCAAGTATGTTTAGCTGAGGTTTAGAGTAGAAGATGTAGTCAATAATACCCTAAAGCAAGGAAAGAAATAAAATAGATTATTGGGACATATTCTTTATTTAAGATACTGTTTCAAACAAAAGGTGAGCCCAGCATTACAAGCCACTGAAATGCAACCACTCCTTCTCCACAGCACATCATATAAAGGAAGCAGAAGTCTTAATCCCATGAGTTGCTCAATATAGATTAGGAAAACTACAATTATCGCTTCTGCTCTGTTTTGTGGATTGTAATTTCCAACCCTCCTACAAAGCTTCAAATTACATTCCTCCAATTTTGAGGAGGAAAAGAACCACCTTTGCCTCCCCTGGGCAACGGAGCCCAGAGCTTTCCAGCAGCAACGTGGATTATCTCCTTGCAGTTGACAGCTTAAGTGCCTCTGTTGTACTATTTCGTTTAGCTTGGAGTATTAAAATACAAAATCTTCCACTTACAGGGAAGGCTAACTGCACCCCAACTCTCGCAAATCCACTGCAAGTTAGTAACAAGCAAAAATAAAATTCGGTTTCTAGGAAGTTGGCACATTGGCCACTCTAGTTCCCTACGTTTTAAATATAAACTTGGTGAATTTACTGTCAGCTATCCAAACAGATTAACTACTTTGTTACAGAATTTCATGCAGCAGAACATATTAGTTAAACTTCAAAATGGAAAACGCTCCCAAAATACCAGCCGAGTTCCTACCTTGAAGTCAAATGTGTAATTTGTATAAGGCATGAGTCCGTTCTCATAGGCACTCTTCAACTTGAAACCATGCGTAATTCTTCCATTTGTTGTTCCATTTTTCCCATTGCAGCTGAAGTTAGTAAGACTTTCATTGTATCTCAGTTCCTTAAAATCTTTGTGGTTTGTTTCCACTCCACCAGTGCTCAAGTACTCAACAACACCTATTAGGAGAGAGACATGCACACAAGAAGGTATTAATAAGCATTCAGTGGGTGTGTGCAGATTTCTTGAGTCATACATGCAACCTTGTGCATTGTAAAAGCAAAACCTTAAACATCTATGCAATAGTCAGCAGTAGTTCCTATAAAATATTTCAAGACAACTTCGAAGACACTGCACAGCAACATTGATAAGTTATTTCTGGAATATATTTTCTTCCTTTCCATCCCCTTATTCTATAGTAACAATGAAAATGCTTTTGAGGCCAGACATGGCTGCACTGCTGAACAGGCAATACGGTCACTCACAAAGGGAACGGTTGTCTTTTCTAGTCTTCCTGTTTTCTTAGTACCTTTATTGCTTATGACATCAAACAATGTATTTTCAAAGTTGAAAACACCTTTAAGAAAGCGAGACCTTAAAATTTAAGTTGTTACACACTTGAAAAAGCCTAAGAAAAAGAAACAGAACTCTTACCAGAGTCTGGCAGAGAATTGAGATCTGCACACAGCACAAGCGGAATGGTTCCAAGTTCTCCTGTAACACCAGGTTTGAGACTACGAGAAGCTTTATCGATAATGTTCTTCACCTCGGACAGGAACATCATAGTCTGAACCAGCTTCACATCAGAATAATCTGGGTCCCAATGCATATGTGCATTAGCTACAAGAACTAGCTGCTTTTCCATCCCGAGATGTGGTTTTCCAGCTAGAATTTAAAATTGGTTATTTACCTTAAATGTTCAGCAACAAAACACGCTATAATTCAACAATAAGATGTTTGAGGGGAGGAAAAAAGACATAAAATAGCAGCATACCTTGAAGAGGGTTAATAGCATTTAGTTTAAGAGGGTCTGAAAACTCCTTTTACACCTACCAGGTGTTTTAGTTGATATATAACGTTCTGAATAATTGTGTTTAACATTCGAGAACATTAGACTATCCTGTTACAGGTAACACGTACGTATTTTAAAATACGGTGAAGTACCATAAACAACAGATAATCCTAATTACAGGCAAACAGGGTAGTTCTGAAAAAATAAGAACAGTTTTCCTCAGGCTGTGATGGCAAACAGGCGCTGCTCCTATCTTGTCAGGCAACGTGCTCTGAATTTCAAGTAATTCACATAAGTTACCTCTCTTACTCAAATTGCTTCATAAGAGGTTCATTTGTTGGAATCCAAATTAATAAAATATCGCTTGGATAAACATAACACAGGTTGAGTAGGTACCCACTGTG
Source organism: Piaya cayana (assembly GCA_013389865.1). Classification (NCBI taxonomy): domain Eukaryota; kingdom Metazoa; phylum Chordata; class Aves; order Cuculiformes; family Coccyzidae; genus Piaya; species Piaya cayana. The sequence continues at coordinate 28,121 of WAAB01009545.1, forward strand.
ACACTCAAAAAGCCAATTTACATTTCCTAAATTAAGAATGACAGGGCAGAACGACCAGGTTGTACGAGCAGGAGAGCGAAGAAAATAACGAGCTAAACTGATGCAGATCCATGACCCAGGAGCACACAACTAACACCAACCAATTCTTTGATACTTATACAAAACTACAAGCAAAAACGTCACTCAAACACAGGTCTTAATATTTTTTTCCATGAAAAAAAGGTATAAGCAGGAAAAAATAATCATCATCTAAGCAACAGGACTTTTCCCAAATCCTCTTTGGAATTAAACTTGTCCGAGCATACAAAGTGCAAAGTTACCCTCCTCCACAGAACCCAGTCTCTCTGATTTACTATAACAACGGTCAACTTTTTAATTTCCAAAGTATAACCTATTAAAAAACTTAGGTAAATAGGACTTACATGACATTTCTATCAATTCCTTTCGCAGTTCTAGCAATACAGCAACTCCAATGTTATCTTTTGTCATAACCCTGTTCAGCATAGCTTCTGAACCTTCTGAGTTTGCCATAGCTAGTTGATTGAACTCAACAGTATGTTTTTGAACCAAAGTAAATCTGAAAGAGAACCATCACATGCTTTTTTTTTTCAGCAGCCAGACAAAAGGAATAATTCTCCTTATAATTAAAGCTCAAGCAGATCTATCACGTGAAAAATGTTAACCAACCACATAATTTAATAAAATCCTAAGCTAAATTGAAAAGAGAGCTTTCCTAGCAATTTTTAGGTATTTTCTACTAACTTAGTATCAATTAAAATATTTGAGACAGAGAAAAAAGGAGTGCTTGTCTCCAGTTCTGCATCAATTTCTAGATCTAAGATGTAGGTTTAATACAGGGGGACAGATTATTTTCCAAGCCAAATGGTATTAGAACTGGCACCTACACTACTTGTGGACACAAAGGAATGAAAGCAGGAGGAGGAAGAGAGATTATTACTCTCATACCCAAGCAGTTGTACCAGAACGATATGACACCATCAGGAAGTGCTTTTAAATCAGCTCTTAAATAATGACTTTTCTCAGAAGTGAGCAGTGATATTAAGTGCCTTGTTTTTTGCTTTATCAGAAGGCTAATTTAACAAAAATTCAATGCCACCTGAGGTTTTATTTCAGCAATTTTGGGGACACTCAATTCCTTTACTCAAAAAAAAGGCAAGAAAATAAGACTATTTCATTTTTTCATCATTAATGTCTAACGCCTGGGACAGACACACGCTCAACAATTGAAGCATAATCAAGTGAACTCCTAACCTACACTGCTGAAACAGAATGGAACTTCAATGTAAACCCTCAAGGGGATTTCTTCTATTGCTAGTTACACGCAGAATGATTTTTCTCATACAGACCACTCTTTCCAATGACAGGAATGCTCTACATGAAACACCGAATGGTTACAAAAAGGGTGACTAATGCCAAACTGTTCGAGTTATAGCCTGACCCGAGAAATTATGTCAGAGGAAGTAAGACAAAACAGAAAGCTTTGCAAAACACACCACTTACTTTTCTGTTTTGAAAAATATTGCACAACCATCAACGTGTTTTCTTTCCTGTTCTGACATTGTCCTAGCTCTAGATTTTGGACTGAAGAATCCATTGTAGCCACGTTCTTTCAATTCTACCAGGAAAAAACTGTAGTACTGCTCCGTTTCAACCTCCTATAAAGTCGTAAGACAGCACAGCGTGAATGTACTATCAGCAAAACACAGAAGACACAGTATTTAGACTCTTCAGAAGTGTAAATTACTTTCAAATTAGATTTAAGGGGAAAAAAAAAAGAATTAAGTACATCAGAGAATGCAACTTTGAGAGCAATATTTTAAGAAAATATAAATTAATTTCTGTAATCCCCAGAGTTATGATTATCTCAAGCCTTTTATTTGAAAATGTGTCAATTATAGCCCCACATACACACGCAGGCACAAAGACACCCCCACGTACATGCCTTTGATCAGCAGCTGCTGGTTCACATTCCAACTGTGTGGGATGAAAAGCATTCTTTTGATGTCAAGCAACAAATAATGTTCTAAACACCACTTCTCTCTTCTTTTGTTTTTTAGAAGATTTTGAAAACAGACCATTTACTCCGAATACAGTTAACGTAGAGAAACCAGCACATGGGAATATAAAAGGAAAATAAATAGTAGTATATATTTTACCTGGAGACTTATGATGTCAGCGTTGCAGCTCAGGATTTCCTGCATAATGGCTTTTTTTCTGTATTCCCAGTTCAGTGCCCAAGACGGACAATAACCATAGAGCTGCCGAGTAGCATATTTATCACAGAGTACGTTGTAACACATGACAGAAAACAAGGCTGCAGAACAATAATGTTACTTACACACTGATATATTTAACAACAACAAAAAAAAGTATATACAATTAGGTTCTTCCCTTTTGCCCTCTGCAAATTCAGCAATTCATGCTTTGCTTCCTGCAACCAAAACACATGTATCCATACTAATAAAAAGCTAGTCCTTCTATGAAGATAAATTACAAGTTTGGACTTATGGCAGCTGTCTTCTAGCATTTAAATAGAAAACAAAACCCAAACTCCCCCTCTTTTGGTTAATGCAGTAAACAGCATGAAGTACACCTGCCTACTAAGTGGTGTTCTACTATGAAAAGCCAAAACCAAGTTGCTAGTTACACAGAGGTTTGAAAACTCTCCAAATAGACTGTTTAAAAATCTAACACCAAGAACTACAACAGATACATCAGGTGGCTAAGGATCCCTTTGGACAATGAAAAATACAGGTAAAATAAACACCCAAATGTTTCCACCTTAAGAAGTTTGCTATTCAGATGTAATCACAAGAAACATCTACTCTCTGTATGGATTTGGATTACGAGTAGTTCGGGGCAACCTGACAGGTAATACAGCAGAATGGACTTAGGGTTCTGTTCTGCTGGGATTTTTTTGCGAGTTTTTAAAAAGTCCTAAGGAATTTGCAGTACAACAATGAGATAAGCAGAAGCACATTGGGCGCTCCTGTCAAACACCGACTACAAGTCAGGTAAAAGAAAAGATTGACTGAGATTTGCTAAATCTTCAAACAGCTATCTCAGGCTGACTGGGGGGTCAAAGCTCAGCATTTTGAAAATAAACAGGTGACAGTGAAAGACAAGCTGAATTAACATTGTGATTTTTGAAGCAACCATCCCAATAGGGGAAGTAACATACACCAGTTCCAAAAGAGTGGATGCTGCGGTAATTGAGAAATACACTAAGACTTTTGAAATGCAGGTAAATAGAAAAGGCTGTATTTTACACAACTCATGCAGAAAACAAGGGAGTAAACAATTAAACATGACTTGAATCCCAAAAGCAAGAGAAGTGCTGAGTCAAAGATGATATAATGGTTACTTTAGAGAAAAATTCTACATTTTTTGGAAATTATGCTGATGTTCTTCCATTTTTTTATTCTTGAACAAATGTTCAATGAAGCCTGTTACAATTCAACTATTTAACTAATTGTGGACAGCAGTTTCAATTCCTATGAGAAGGATGTTAATTAAAAAGAAATGACTTTAGCATAAAAGATGGGTAAGCCTCCATCTGCGATAGAACTACTTCAGCACTGCACAGATGATTGGTTAATTTAAGCATCAAATTTTTTTCCAGAGATAATAAAGATCCACAGGTTTTTCAACAGCAAAAGAAAAAAGTTACAGTACCTGTTGGTCTTGTACGATCTGGTTCTTGCAACATAATCCATGATCTTGGAGGTGGTTGTTCTGTTGAAACTAGGGGAAGATTTAGAAGTAGAGATACAACAAGTGATAATCACATTTATTTTATGCAACAGAAATACCTGTTTTAAGAATGGTCACTTACTTCTTTTTGCAGTACCTGCCAAATTATCAAGCAAATAGTTCAGTAGCCTTCGCGTCCCATCTGGTTCCTGATAAAGGTTCAGAATATCCTGCGTGAGTGGGTTTCCTGCAAACATTTACAGAAACATTAAATATATAGAGCCATTATGAACTTGCATATCAGTGTTTAAAGTTGGCACCTCTGAGATAAGATACTGCACATCTAACTTGAACAACCTGGAGGTTTCACATGCTGGGTCTTTTCAGTCCTCCAAAACACCCAATGTGAACAGCTCTTGTCAAGTTAACCACATTCCCTCCTGCATCTGTTTTCAGACTGGTCACCCCAAGGGCAGCCACTGGATCTTGACAGCAGTGAAGAACCTGCAGGTTACAACACCCAGGCAGAGCTGTTAAGCTCAAACACAGAAGAAACCTTTGCTTGCTTTGCTCAACACAAATAAAATATCCACCATCTGCTAAATGCATAAGCAGACTGTAGAATTTTCATAGACAACGCACATTGAGATTATCCAGTTTTAAGGTGGAGAAAAGCAGACTTTTGAGACTTAACAGTGCTCAGAAGAATGGCTTTACTCAGTGCTCCTGGATTTGTGCTGCAGCTTCACCCAGGTGAGCTATTTATAGCAGGATCCATATAAAAAATAAGATCCAGTTAAAAAATAAGGAAAAAGGATTTAAACTGCTGTTGGATAAACAGTGCAGTGTCTAAAGCTGTACAAAGCACGTTCCCTTTCTGGTTAGAGTTGAATACCTATAGTCACCTGCAGATTGTCTCTTAGTTAAAAGCAGGACTGTATTCAATCTCTATGCAAGCAACAGAGCTTCCTCTCACTCTGCAGAAAGTAAAGTTCTTCATATGTGGTAACCCTTCAAACTAGTTCTTTTTCTTTTTAAAATAACCCCCAAATAACAATATTTATAAACATGGAGCAAGTAGCTACATCTGGGATTACCATCCAGTGACATTTGACGAACCAGCAGTCTATAGCCATTACATCTCAGAAGCAATATCATGTTTATAAACAAGTGTGGATACCAAGAAAAAGTAGCAATACCTTTCAGACCCAAAGTCTGTAACTGGAACAGTTTTCCCAGCTCAAAAGGTAAAACTCGTAACAGGTTGTTATTTAAATGTAGTTCCCTGTAGATAGAGCAAGAATCAGAAAGGGCTGAAAACAGACTGATGTTTGCCTTCAGTATGAGAAGTTTAACTAAAAGAGAAACAGTACACTAGCAAATCACAATACTGAAAAACTCTAGGCAGGAATAGTCAGGGAAATCCCGGTCTAATCAAATGTACACACAGACAGAATATATATAAAACTGAAATATAGAGGGAAAGTACCTGTTTGGCAAGTTCTCCTTAAAAAGCCAGATTTTGTAAATATTAGCAATAATTAAATACTTCTATAACTACAAGTGATGAAGCAATAATGGCTCTGGCAAACCAGATCTTGAAACAGTTTGGTTATGATTAAAGGCCAAATAAAGGGCAGTTATATTCCAGAAAACAAAACACCAAAATATCCAGGGCAATTAAAGCTAAAACATTACCATCTAATAGTAATTTAGAGTAGTAGCTTTCCATTGTTTTCATAACTTCAGTGAAGACATTTGCTTTTAAACCTACAAAACCAATGTGCATACATGAACAGAATTCACATCCTGAATTCTGATATCCTGGAGAAAATGGACTCAAACAGAAAGGAAACTTGGATGCCACGAGTTACTTCAGTTGTTTTAGCTTTCTATAAGGCAGCATTTGAAGCTAAGAGGCAATTCTTTCAGCCTCCCATCTCAAAAGTAAACTCTGCCTGGTTCTTCCCTAACAAGGCCTTGCCAAGAACTTCCTTATTTCCACAGAACAGTGAAAGATGATACAGGAGAGAACCTTCTTTTAATTCCACTGGGTTATCTAGAAATGCCAAGTCGTCACTAAACTGATTGCCAGAACATAACACACCAACTGGTTTCTTTTTGGTTTGGTATTTTTTCCAAAATCCCATAGACAAAAGCACAAAGTTTAGAAATGCCGAAGCCCACTGTGTCATTCTAGGGATTCTAAGCATAAATGAGGTACATGGCAAGCAGAAGAGAGGATGGCAGGGGAGTAAAGAAAAAAAAAATCAACATCTCAGCACTTCCACAGGTATTTGAGATTTAAAACACTTATTAGTAGGGATTATAGCTATATGACATTATAAAGCTGCTAGTTTATTCATTAAGAAGCAACTTTTTTCTCCAAGAGTTTTTCAAAGCACTGCTGAAGTCTTTAAGAACTATGAATTGCAAAGAAACACCCTAAATTATTCCAGAGGAAAAACATCGAGCTGGGAGACAGACATAGTAGTAGGTATCATTACACTCTCAGATGAAAGAATTATTTTCTCTAATGATCCTTGCCTCCACAGAACTCGCTCCCTTACAACAAAGGGGATCACAGCAAATCTCATGAGTTCTTTGAAGCATATCAAGAGAATCTGCTTTACAGCTGAGCTTTCCAAGATAAGATGCTACAGTGTTTATTTTCTCTCCTCTTTCCACAAGGATCAGAAATCTTACTGCTCTGACACCTCTTTTTTTTCAAGTACCTGCAGAAAAAAGGGAGATGCAAGGAGCCTTAGGCAAGCTTTGCCATACAGGCTGAACCCAGAGCTCCAGATGTGGGAGCCAGAAGAGCTGTTATCAATTCCCAAGTGTGAGAGCACAAATTATCTCTGTGGCTCAGGATACCAGCAATGTCCAGTGTTGAGTTCCCATTACCTTGAATAACATCTCAGAAGCTGTGCAAAGTGTCTGCAGCATGAGCAGCCTAAGACAAAGTCCAGCACAGCTGAGACCTGCAGAGTGCTAACACACAGGATGCACTTTTTTTTTTTTTTAAACTTTCACCCCAGGGAAAAGAAATTGTGGATCAGCTGCAATTACTGAGGACAGAAAGCACAGCTGGTTAATGCACTATCTTTTCACATCTAGAGATCTGGATGCAAGTGCTACATTTAGATCACAAATAGAAAACCAGTGCAATCCTAGACCATAGCTACATACTTAATGTTCACAAGATTTAGCTTTCTCTACTTAGAGGAGACTTAAGACTTGGAAAAGCTAAAGCTTCGTAGAATCTGCTGGAATAAATGGGGAAAAGCATTGGGAAGAAGGTGTATATTTTAATACTATTGATGACTACATACTGGTAAGTTAACTCCACACCATGATTGTGTTTACAGCAATATTTTAAAAGGAAAAAGACTGAAGAAAAGGATGCAACGAAACACAAAGATGAATTTGAGAATGTTCCAGTAAATTCAGAACTGCTAACTCCCACTAAGCAAGGAGTGGATAAAGGAGGGAAGAAACCTGTTGCTAATAACAGCTTTTAATTGAGCTACTAACACAAAGCTTTCTTTAGAACAGATCACTTCACAGCTGAAAACCACCATGCAACACACTATGGAACAGAGCTGCCAATTATGCTGTAAAAAGCAAGGTCCCTTTGCTCTGCCTCCAAGGTTGAGACTTTAACTGCTTTGGAATTTGAGCTTTTAGTACCAATTTAATCAGCCAGTTTAATCCTCCCCAACAGAGTGGACTTTTCTAAAGTAGGAAAAAATGCAAGGCCTCATACTTCTATGTGCAAACTTGCCAGTTTCATTAAAGCAGTGCTGACATTTCTCTATTGTCGTCTTCTTTACTTCTAGTAACTAACTTTCTTGTTACTTTTAGAGCCTCTTTTCTGGATTTGAGGCATTCTTAAATGTCTTCAAAATTAAAAGCCATGAAAGCAAAAGAACGTTGCCTGTAAATATGTACTCTTATAAATAATTTTTATATTTACATAACAGTGTTTTTACAATGTGAAAAGCTGCAGCCTTAATTATAATCTGAGTAAGCATCGCTATTCAGTTTGCGTCCAAAAGGAGATAACATTCCATGTGAATTTTGCACATCTTAGCATTGCAAAATTGAGGGGGAAAAGGGTACATTTACAACAGTTTTTTCTCCCTTCCAGTTGGCACTGGAATGCAGTTACACGATAGCAAAGGTGGGAAGAAGATACTAGACAAGTTGAAGTTTCTATAAAGAAAACAAGAACTATTATTAAGAACATTTACTAAAAATTATATAAAGAGGAAAAAAGATGTGGTTAACATGATTATGAATGTTTAATCTGACCATTTTCTTTCCTCGTTATGCATTAAAAGCAATTTTTTGTGTATCAATACTTCTTAAAGAGAAAAATGCCATGAAGATTTGTAAGACAGAACGCAAAGAGATGCATAAGAGAGGGAACCTGACTAGGAAAAATATAAAACGGGTGATTGCTATCAAATCGAGCACTTCTAAAGCTCATCCTGTACTGTCAGATATCAGAGCAGATCACAGAAAAGCCAGCATTGCTATAGCTGCACAGACCATACCAAGTACTCAGGGAGACAAGGAGAAGTAAGAGGGAATTTATTTATGCTTTTTGTTTACTAGTATCTAAAAAATATGCTGATTTTTAAATACAAAATTAATAATAATTTTTAACTCTTGTCAAAATTTGCATACCTGAGTGACACCATGTTACCGAGCTCTGCTGGTAAACTGCGGATTTTATTAGAGGACAGGTCCAGATATACCAGATTGTGAAGCTTGGCAATGTCTGAAGGAATACGGGATAAGGAATTGTCACTGAGATACAAAGCTGTCAAATGGGTCAGTGTCCACAACGATGAACTTAAGCTTCTCACTTTCCCTGCAGAAGGAAGGTACAAAAGAAAATAAACATTTATAATATATAGGCTTGGCAATAATTCCACACTCTATAAGTGCGTATGGCAGGGAGGCTTGAAGGGGAGTTTTCTTTGGGGTTTTTTAATGAGTTGTTTTACTATTATTTTATTCATTGAAAATTTCATTAATCGCTGCTTTTATAGAGGAAGGAAATTCAGCAATGCATTCAAGAACTTAAGCTGCTGTCAGGAAGGTTTAGATTGTTTCTTTCCAATCCATACTTAAGGTTTAAACAACAGTCTCTTCTCAAGTTCCACACGAAACAAGACATATTTACTAACTGACCAGGAATTTGATAATTAACATAGATGAAAGAAACAGATTTTTTTTTCAATTACAGTTTCTATTTGGAATGAAAGATGCTTCTTTGGCTTGCCCTTTATTTCTGTGCAACGTCTTTCAAACCAAACATCTTTATTCCGTGGCATTAATCCAGCCAAGAACAGATAGAAGCACTATATTTAGGGTGACTAAAATGCTTAGTTGAGAACATGGATTTCCATCTGGCATTCAACGAAAAGCTGTATAAACTATTGCCAGATATTTTTTAAAAAGGGTATGATTTTTATATAAACTGAAGGGTGGAAACATGATTTGTGTGACAGAATCAAGATTTTTACATTGCTGCATGCAAGGAATGTTAGATATCATTAGAAGGTCTCAAAACATTTCTTCTCCGTGGGATTCTCCCTCTCCCACCCAAGAGTGGCTTCTTTTCAATTTACAGAAGTCACCAAATGCACCAAAAGCATTCAAAGAAGAGCACAAACACCAGTTTCTCCAAGGTGAAGAATTACTTGCAATAGCCTTTAAAAACACCCACTGTGACTCACCAATATTAACTACAGTCTGGTTAATATTATACCAACATACACCCATTATAATTCCTTTCCTTAAAGGATTTTCTTCAAAATAAAAGTCATATTTAACGCCTGGGGAAAGGTACGTTGATACATGTGTATCTGGGACCTAGTCTCTGGTAACAAAAGGTTGAATACAGGTATAATTTCCAGTGAGCTATGAGAATGTGAATGGCTTAAGAAAAAGCCTGCAGTGAAAAAGCTCAGCGATTTGAACAAGAGCAGTTAAAGCTATTAGATGACCAAGTATTTTGCAAAGAGAAGACAGCATGGACATTAATAAAACAAAAATAGTGTCAGATTTTATTTTGCAAGGCAAATGCTAGCAGTTCTTAAAGGATTCACGCTATTGTAATAATCCTTGAGAAATCTTTTGAAAGACTTCAAATACAAATAAATACTTCTTTGCATTTTTTAAGATTGAATTAACACCTCTTCATACAAACTCCCTTCCCCCAAAGCAAACAGGTGACTGTGATCAAAGAAACCCTTGTAGCCAAAAGGATTTCCAATCAACATGACTGATCCATCTTCTTCACTACCTGCACCTTTCCTGGCTGGAATCAGTCTTTAGTGAGATTACTGGGCATGAAAGCAAAGAGCCAGCACTTAATGCATTTCTTTATGCAAAGGCAGCAGATGTCCAAGTGAATATCCAAGCCTAATGCTGATATATAATGTTGACTCCTAGAGCAGCACTTAACAAGGTTTCTGAATCCGTAACCTTCAAGTAAAGAAGGCTATTCATGTGTTAAGGCACATGGCACTCGAAGCAAAACACAGGTTCAATGATCAGGAGGGAAACCTCTTCACAATTCAAAGAACTCTATTTGTATTCCCTCTTTCCATAGATTTCTCTATTGGGCAGCCATTTGGAAATACCACACAGTAATTTTTGCAATTATTAAAGGAACCTCCACATTTAAGCAAAATTTCAGCCTAAATTTAAATCATCACAAAATACTTTTAATTTCTTAAAATATTTCCTGAATTTTCATGCAAACACACTTTATGCAGGTTAACTCCACCCTAGACTTCTTGTCCAAGCCCATACTGCACAGGCTACTTTTAACTTGTAATGAGAGTTCATAGCTCAGGACTATTCCTCAGTTTCTTACCACTTATTTCCAACTCTGCCCAGTGTGATTTCTTTCCATTGGCTGCTTCCTCTGAGGACATAATTGTGTACATCCTCCGTGGATCAGGTGGATCGTACTTTTCCTTGGGCATTCCTGTTGAGATAAAAGGACAAATAATGAATTAAGATACTTTATACTGAGAACTATTTAAAAGGTATTTTCTGTTTCAGTTCAATCTCATATCGCATCTTCACTCCAAACGCTTTTCAAAACTTCAGATGAAGATAATCAGTGCCCATTTACAAACTCCACTGAGTGGGGAAGACTGGTACAGAACAGAGATTCCTGAAATGGCAGATGACAGAATGCCAGATTCTCCCGGAATGGCAGATGACACTTTCCACTCAATAATTTTATAAATCCTGTAAATCACCATAAATAGCGTCCTGCTATCTTTCATCCTACTGCTTTCGGTTCCTCAACAAGAAGACTTTGAAAATTGATGGTCACTACCCCTGGATTCTCCCTCATGCAAACTACAAAGAAAACATTTGCCAATAACCTCGACTACTTATCAGTTCCAGATTCACCGTAATTCTCAACTTTTTCCAAGGAAAGAATTAAGGTTTCAAAAAAGATCCTTAATACTTTATGCCTGCAAATAATAACTTTCAATCCAATTCTCATTCTATTCTTCTCTATCTGAAAATACTGTACCTGAGGTACCCATTTCTACTGCTTTCTTCAGTCAGGTGTTTAACATTGAAATTTAATTCCATTTCTCTCACTCTTTTACGTCATTCCTGATAGCTTTCCAAGAAGCATTTTTAAAATTTATGTCTCTTCACCATAGCCAGTCACAGACCCCAAGAGAGAGGTGGCAAAAATTCTTCACAAAACAAATTCCTTCCAATGTAAATTGCACTTATCAGAAATAAGAGTAATGCTTCTGCATTGCCCAACACATATCTAAGAGCTTTTATGGTAAAGTTATCACCACCTTCAGTTGCCATGTCCACATGCACACAAAAAGGCACAAGGAACAAACCATAAAATTTACAAGACATACATTAAATAATGCTGGATCAAGTTATATTTACAAACACATTACAACCCATATTACATTACAGCAACCCAAATACATTACAGCAATATCATAACACTTTCCAAAACACTCAAGAAAGGAAAAGCTATCCTGGTCAAAACCCTGATTTCACCTACTTACCAGGTCTCTTAAGTATTTTTAATCTTTTCATATCCCTGGACAAAGTACATACATCAGAAAAGTGTTGTAATTATACAGAGAATAAAAAAGGAATACCTATTAGCAAACTGGACTATCAACTGGACTTCTTATCTGCTTTATTAAATTTACTGGAAAATGTTTACTCTGCATGTTAAAAAAACCCAACAGAATCCTCCACAAACTCTCAGCTAATTACGTATCATAATTAAAATAAAGCTTTTCATGGCCACACGTTTACTAAAATACAACAGCTCTTGTAGTATTTACACTCCTCTTTCCCACTCCTAGTCAAAACCAGACTTCAGCAGTGAAAAGAAATTCCCCTTTAAAAAGTGAATTGTGGGTAAAAGGATATTATAAATAGCACCTGGGTGGAGCTCCTTAAAGAATGAAGGCACTTGAGTACCTAGGGTACTGGAATCATCAAGTGTAAGACCTGCTTCAAACTGAGCTAATTAAAGGAGATAAGACTGGATAACAATGACTAGAAAGGTAAAATGTAACTTCTTTCTACAATAAATAAGCAACTACTGCAAAATATATAGCAAAGTAACGCACAAGGCATCTCTGCTGAAACGGCTATATAGAATTATAATTCACAAAGATCAACACCACATAGGAACACTCCAGTTTTTCAGGAAGCATTTACCTTTCTCAGTCATTTGATGCTTTTTCTTCCTGCAGCTTCCTGAATTAATAAATATGTTCCAATTTTCCAAGAAATGAAGCAGGTATACTAAAGACAGGAATCTCATTCAGTACAAATGTTCCCCAGAGCACACTCAATCACATGCACTAATTAACAGGCTTGCTGGTACCAGCAGCATATCGCTCCCCGCTACCAGAAGAGGATGACATACTTCTCCAGTGGGTTTTGCTAATGTGCACTAAAACAATTAGCGATTTAAGAACCTGAGGTTTTAACACTGAGTCCTGGTGACCCTGCACTCCTGGTCCATCCATGGCACTACTCTCCCTCTCATTACAGCTCCTGCTCTTGGTGGTTTTCCTTTTCTCACTGCTGCATTTCACAGTGGATGATTCTCTACTGTTTGGGATTGCCAGGAGCACACACACAAAAAAAAGCAGCAAATGCTTGTGAGACTCCTGGCTGAAGGGGCTACTGATGACCAACAGCATCGGTCGCACCAGGTGTTAGTACAGCCTCATGCACTACATCGAGATCTGACTCACAGCAAGAATAAATTTGGGTCATATTTATAGGCCATAATAAAACACAAATGCAATATCCTCAATTACATTTCAAAACTTCACAGTCTGGAGCAGTTCAAGAAAATCAGTGTCTTCTACAAATCACCATCTCCATCTTCCCAAATCCAAATTTAGAGCCTGCTGAGCTGGCTAGAGTTAACTGTAAAAGCTGAGGTAAATATGCAATTAGGCAATACAGTTTTGTCAGACTAAAGCAATTTTATGTAACAGCCATAAAATGATGTTGAAAAACCTTAAAACCATTGATAACTGCAGCTTTAAGCTATCATGACAATCATTTTTAGGAGAGTTTACACCACCTGTAACTTTCAGTTGCACCAACATAGATAGTGGAAAACATCACTGAGCTCTAAGCTGTTACTACATGCAGTAAGGTAAAGGAGAAAATCCTTATAAACAACAATGCAATGTATATGCCTGCAACACACGCCAGACCACACAGATTTAATGAAGAGGACATGCCAATGTGTTTGAATGTAGATGGAATTGTTTCATATCTTGTACCAGGTTATTAACATTGTTATTTAAATAGTTGTAAACGCAGAAGGCCTTAGAAGATCAAAAAGAGTGGGGAAGCCCATTCTCACCCCAGGTCACTGGGTCCCAACACCGAATTAACAACCTTTAACCCAAAGGAACTGGACTACACAAGGAGAACGAGGTCAACACTGCAAAGAGTCTGACATAGGGAATTAGACCTCATGTCTTCAGTGCGGACACAGCTTTAAGCAGAGTTTTGCACAGAGAAGGCAGTGGGACAGAGCAAGGGAGAGCAGAGACAAATGAGACCCTTTGCAGGTCACAGGTGATGAGGATCAGGAAGAGAAGAAGAAAACAACTTATGGCTGTCAAGTCAAGGGAGGGCAACCTGTTAGAGCAAGAGCTGACAAAGCTGGCTCATGTAGCAGGTAGATATGATGGAGGACCAGCTTTGGCCTCACTGCGGAACATCCTGCTAGAGACAAAGGCCAAATGTTCCCAGGTTGCGGTGCACCTGTACCAATTGCTGCCTGTCTCTCCAGATTAAAGCAATGAGTGCAGTCAGGTGAGGTCACGAGCAGCCAGGCTAGGAGCTGGTTTAGAGAGCTGTCCTGGAAAAGAGACGGCGTGATTACCAGCAGCTCTGCCAGCCGGTGTGATGTGTCATGGAACTGCTGCTGCTTTGCTTCTGAGGAGCCCTCCCAGCTGCAGCACCAGTGCCAATGCAGGTGTGGTGCTGGGAGGAGCTGGGAGCCTACAAAAGGGGGAGCTGCCTGAAGGCCAGGTTGCTTCAGCCATGCTGCTTGAGGCAGAAGAATGAAGAGAGTTCAGACCGTTATCCAATGTAAGTTAAAAGTTAAAACTAATGAGACAATTTAAGTAATTTTCCATTTATTAATGCAGTATAGTATTAATTATCAAAATAATAACTTTTACACTGCTGAAAATTAGCAGGATGGAACACATCTTACAAGGAGTGAAAATGGTCTTATGAGGAGAGGCTGAGGGAGCTGGGGGTGTTTAGCCTGGAGAAAAGGAGGCTGCGGGGAGACCTCATTGCTCTCTGTAACTACCTGAAAGGAGGTTGTGGAGAGGGAGCTGAACTCTTCTTCCAAGTGGCAGTGGACAGGACAAGTGGGAATGGCCTCAAGCTCCGCCAGAGGAGGCTAAGGCCTTGTAATTCAAGGTTTTATTTCGGATTTGGAAAGCCATTGGGAAAATGGGTTCCGATGACTTTCTGCACAAATATCCGCCAACTTAAGAAACACTTATATGTCTTGAATTCAAAGTAAATTTAGGATCCTCCTTGCCTTCCCCCATGCCACTTGCACTGTGGTTTTACAACACATGAAGCAGAACTAAGCTGGTTGTCCTGCTGCAGTTCCTTCCTCCCCAGGACCCCATATTTCCACTTCATTCTTGCATCAGCACTGACTTTTGTGTGATAACAAAAGGAGCTGGTTAAGAGAATTAAACTGCCTGAAAGCTAAGGGGGAGGAGGTCAAAAAACACATTTGAGGGAGTCCAGCTTCCTATACACCAGTAATGTATGTGTGGATTTGCAGCACAGCTGCTTATGGGACTGAAATCAGGACAACATAATTGTCCTTCTGGCCACACCTCCCCGAAATCTCTTATCACACAGCACGAAGCAAAATCTTGCTTGCAGCTACCTTCACCCATGCCATCAGTTAAATAGTAACACTGAACAAAGTCTGAAATCCTAACTGAAGGCAAAGTACACTGCTTTTCAGACAGCTTAAAGTTGCAGCATATCTAGCAATGCAGAGACTAAACAGAAATGTTAACCTGCATATAAAGGGTTAATCTCAATTGTGAGCTTTATTAAAGTGAACAGAAATTACTGCCTTTGACTCCAAACACTGACCTTCTTCAAAGGGAACAGAAGTACATCTAAAAGAAGCCCATTTTCGGCTGGGGCCCTCAGCATAGGAAGGACATGGATGTGCTGGAGCAGGTCCAGCAGAGGCCACAAAAACCATGAGAGGGATAGAACCCAGCTCCAATAAAGAAAGGCTGAAGAGAGTTGGGGTTGTTCAGCCTGGAGACGAGAAGGCTCTGGGGAGGCCTTATTGTGGCCTTTCACTACTTAAAGGGCCTACAGGAAAGATGGGAATAGGGCCCACTGTGATAGAACAAGAGGTTTTAAGCTAAGAGGGTAGATTTTAACTAGATACTAGGAAGATATTTTTTTTTCTTTTATGCTGAGAACAGTGAAATATTGGCATAGGATGCCTAGGGAGGTGGTGGATGCCCCCTCTCTGGAAACACTCCAGGACAGGTTGGATGGGGCTCTGAGCAGCTGGATCAGGTTGAGGATGTCCCTGCTCACTGCAGGGGGCTGGACTGGGTGGCCCTAAAGGTTCCTTCCCACCCAGATAGTTCAGTGATAAAAGGTAACTACTATGCTTTGGAAAATATTTTTCAGGTAACTATTTCATAACGTTGTATTTCAGTGTTTACCAAAAAGCTCGTATTTTTTTCAGACCCACCACTCACTCTTTAAACAAACGCTTTTCCAAAATGAACTAAGCTCACTGCTTTCACTGTCCTGTCCCTGACGGCGCTTTATTCAGCAAGTCATGAATTTCTATGGGAACTTAATCACGTTGCAGCTTGATGTACAAGTAAATGAAACAACAATGCTGCGTAAAGGGACCCTGTCCATCTATGTGAAGGGCAGCCTGATCCAGTGGGATGTATCCCTGCCCATAGAAGGGGGCTGGAACTGGACAATCTTTAAGGTCCCTCCCAACCTAAACTGTTTTGTTTCTATATGTGCAACTCCTGCATTCTCCTCAGAGAAGAGCAACAGCAGCAGTGTGAACGGGCTTCTGCAGGTCAGTCCCTACAGAATTTACGCACCTGAACTGATGAGTTGAGTCAATGACTGTGTTTATCCTCAGCCTATACCATGCACGAGCAACAAATTAGACACTGATTTTAATACTGAAAAAGGGTGGAAAAGTATTCATAGGAAAGATACCACAGTAAGGAAACAAAGCAAATCCCAGCTAAACCTCAAATAGTAGGTGAAGCAAAGTTAAAGCATTTCAGCAAAACTCTTATTTAAAATTTAATATTTGGAACACACATGTACACACAATATAAACCAGAAGGATAAGTGGTTTTTCTGTATGATTGATAGTGTTCCTAAAAATCCTTCTCAATTTCACATCAGTCTTATCTCTATCAGTGTCTTATTCAGAACATATTAAATTGAACTTTTTATTAAAATAAGTCTTAATATGCACCTACAGTTTTGGATTTCCCAACCACCAGCAGGTAAACACCATACTATGGAAGACTACTTGCATCCCGATATGAAATACAGCTTCTTGTTATATTTTCCTACGATATAAAACACTGCAAATGGATAAACTGAAGTTCAGGACTGCAGTTGTAAGCCACTACCTAAGAGAAAAAAAAATTGAAGGAATGAAAGTTTCCGTAAAGCAGAGGAATCTGTACTAAAGGACATCAGACCTAGAATTACATATATTCTGACCCTGAATAAACAGAAAATAGAGAACTTGTGTATCTTACATTAACCTTACATTAAAGTTCTAGAAATGAACAAGATTGCTTTACTGAAATATACACAAAGAAAACCAATATTGGTGTTGCAAGAAAACAGAGATTTTTTTTTTCCTAGTAGTATGCTATTTTTAGGTAAATATCAAGTCTGTTGTGTAAACATCTATTATTTGTTGACTAGTGCAAACACTCTTGGCATTTTATTTAAGGAACTGTTCAAGTAGGGGTTTTTTATAGTAAGTATGTAGTACTGAAAAAAGCTAAAGGGTAACACCTGAATATTTCAGAACACATGCTGTAAATTAACAATTTCCTTTTAGCTAGTGCTGGGGAGGATGGCATGTATCAGCTGCAAGCAAAGGCAGAATGGGAGATGCACCAGGAGTAGCAAAATGACTCCTGAAATGCTCGACACCCTCAAGAGACTAAACTATAGTGCATGGGAAAATGTTAAGATCTCTATAACCCTATTTATAGCTTAATGCTTGAATAATCTAAAATTTAAAAAAAAATGCCATTGCGTCAACACAAAGTCAATTGATTCATTCAAAGTGACTTTTTCACTTGGTAGGATGACATTTTAGTGGCTGTTTGCATATTAAGATTTAATCGCTTCATCAAGGAAGTAATGCTTCTTCATCGTATTTTGAGGAGTTCTAAAACTAGAATTTAACATGACTGCTAATACAAACCCACAAGTTACTCTTCTTCAGACTTGGATAATGCAGTGGGATGTGAACATGCATTACAACCATGTAATAATAAATACAAGATACTTATTAAGTCAATACACATTACTTCATATGAGTATATTTGGACTGTGACTAATCAGACAAGTTATTTGATTCTGCACATGTAAATTCTACTACAGAAAGCTCCAAAGCTGACAAATGCTTTAATATTCTTTCAAAAAAAAAAAACCACAAAAAACCAACCCCAAGCAACTACAAAGCTGTAAAAATTCTAAAAAACCCCTAATCTACCTGAAGCTGATTAAAATGAGAGATAACCCTCCTGAAACTTAAAAAAAACCAAAGCATCCCAGTGCAGATCAACTGCGTCATGACAGTCAAAGGATTCACTGGCTTCCAAATCAGGAAGATTTGATTAGACTGTAGAGCTATAGAGCACCAACTACATAAGGCTTTAAATTTTGCTTAAGTCCAAAAATCAGTCAATTCATATTTTTATGAGGATGATATTTTTAAGTCTTGACCTTTAGGTATTTCATATTTAATTAAGGTTTCTTTGTCCTTCTTAACTACTTGTTTATAGAAATGCAAACTGGCTGGTTACAAGGTGTGTGGTAGGAATAGGGAGTCTTGCCATTCTCCAAACCTCTACTTCTCCCACCCCTCCAACTCTACTTGCAATCACAATTTCCTATCAGTCGAGCAACCTGCAGCCCAATACTTGAATGGTGTACGTGTGACCCTCTAAACCTTGGAAGGTGTGAAAAACTCATTTCACTAGTGCCAAGAAGCAATTTTAACTTCCACGTTCAGTTGCCTTAAAGACCAGTTTGGGTTCAGAAGAGAACTCTCAACTGGTCAGAATACAAAATGTATAATTAAGCAGAGTTCCTTGACTATTCTGTATCTCACAGGCAGACCTATGAGATAAATCTTTTTAATTGACTCAAATATTTTATCAACTCAAATTCACACCCCTTACCCTGCACGTGTCATGATGAGAAATACTATGTCCAAATGTTCTCAGTGTAGCACAGGCACAGTCCAGATGATTAGAATAGTTCCTAATTATCAGCAATTGTATGTAATTACGCATACAGTAAAAGGCTGCTGTATACAAAACAAACGCTAACACAAACCCAAATTGCAAAGCAAAGGCTGACCTTTAACTGGTATCCCTAGAAACATTTGGCTAGATAATAAGTACCATGCAACATTCAGATTTTTGCATTTTCTATTTTAGTCTATTCTGAAATACCAATACATTAAAAGACTGGTCAGGTTCACTAATTACTTCAAGAATTTCCTTGCATTATATAATCATACACTGTAAAGAATAAGATGAGCCTAAAAGATCAACTTTAAAGAAGGGTTCCATCATGAAACACTGAGTTTTAAAAATGCAGACAGGCAGTAAGGCCAAGGCTTAAAAGCTTCATGTGAAAATGTCTTCAGAAAGCTACTGAGAATGGTCTCACACTCCAAAACATTAACAGAATGCCAGCTCTCACTCCACTGGTTGTGTCCAGACAATTATATTTGACAGTTTAGTTATGATTCCTCATGACAGATGGAACATCAATTCTTGCATAGAGTAACTACTGCACAATTTCTTATCTCGGTCCAACTAAGCAAGCTATTTTAACTACTGGCAGGTATACCACAACATGGCTTACCACATTTTCCTTCATGCATCTGCAGAATATTTACCACATTTCTGTTGTTTTGGGGGTGAAAACATGAAGTTACCACACAAAACATTATTCTCCTTTTCAGCTATGCAACAGAACCTAGGACTATGAGATAACCTAGCTATTTAAAATGAAGTTCGGATGAAAGCTCATTTTCAGCATTCCTGCTATAGATGTAAATGAGAGCTTGACAGGAGATGTCAGTATCCAAATTCAAAAGTCTTTGCTTTCCTAAAAAACAATTCCTAAACACGTAAACGCTTTTTTAATGTCAGAGTTGCTAAATGAACTGAAATTCTGGATGTTACAGAATTTGTTCATGCAGTTCATGTTTTAGCCATCTAGTCACATCCTGACAGAAGCAACCAGACTCTTCACAGTTGTTTTTACTTGAAGTTAAACCAACAAGCTGAGAATGTTGCTCCACAGCCATGCTTTTCCACAGCAAAGCCAAGAAAAGGCTTCTTTCCTCTCCCCGAGTTCTACTTCATCACCTCCCTTGGTCGTATTACTGCAGCTTGTCAGACGATGCCAAACCCCAGCAAAGACACACAGCTAAGAAAGTGGAGGTTATTGTTGGTGTTTTTTTTAAAAAAAACAACAAAGTATCACCACTACAGCCACTGACTTACTCCAACAACAGCTGAATTGATGTAGATTATGTGGAGTTAATGAGCAACCAAAGCAGCAGCTTTCCAAGTTTTGACACTGGAGAAAAGTCCTGACGTACTATACCACGGGGTGATCCAGCCTACTGCTCCCTACACAGAAAGTATCTAAGCCACAACTGAGAATTACCACACAATCAGTTTTTAGATCTGCAGAGGCAGATCTTTCATGATGGTCCTCAGTAAAGCAGGGTTTACTTCCTTGTTTTTATTATTCTCATACAGACCACTTGTTCCTAAAAATACTCTATTTACAGACAAACTGCAATTAAGGTTGCACTGTAGCTCCTCTCTCTTAGTCCACAGGATCTTTGTTTTGTCAGGTAATGCTTTTCCATGGGGTGGATAACTTACGTTAAAAGTTCTTTAAAATAATATTAAGAAGTGTTTATGGTCAGAGTTTGGCATAAAACATCTTCATACTTTGTATTATTTATCTATTACAATGCTATCTCTTTGTTTTGACAAGTGATGTATGTGAGATGGTGCGTGCTCAAACTTAGCTCTTTTTCAGTTTGGTTTCAATCCTTCCTGTCTTTGTAGGTGTTGGTTCAGCATGTTTTTTTTGTTCCAAAAAGCACACAAAAGGACCTGTCTCTGAACCACAGCCAGTGCTTACAGCTTTTTTCTGATCCTGGACTGCAAACTGATCTGTCCAGAGAGACACTTTCGTGGAGCATCTTTCAAGTCAGATCAACTTGCAGGATCCATACGTCACTCATCAATATACTCCAAAATAGCTCAAGCAGTAAAGCAGCACAGATGACCTGTAACATGCAGTACACTCAATTATGGAATACTTCATGGTTTCCTAACCATGGCAAGATGTTGTACTCCAATGACATGAGTGAGGATTCAGATTGCTTCAGCACGTTCTAGAAACCCTCAGTCTTCAGAATGAAGCTGCTGTCTTGCCACAGAAAGGGAGAAACTCGAAGAGCTGAAGGAGGCCTTGGAGATACTGGTATTATAAAATTGTATAGAAACTTCAGGACAGTCTTAAAGTAGGAAGCTGCTTTCCTTGCACAATAAAGGTTGCATATCAGAACACGAACTAAGACACACGAGGGAACCATAGAAATATCCAGGCTGTGATCACAACACCTAGATAGCAGCCTCTATACCACTCTAAACACCTTTTCTAGTCTAAAAAAAGAATTTAAAAAATCACTATGTTCCTGCAGAGCTTCATTACAGCATAAATTGGAACACTAACGTCAAGTATTTTAGTTCTAAAATAAACAACTAAGTATATTTTTTCTGCTCCAAGTCTCTCCTTGATTCTTTCACTTAAAAAAAAGCACTCTGAGGCATGAAGAAAAGGATTCATGTTGCAGTGTTACAAAAGAAAAAACTGAGTTGTTGCCAAGTTTTTTTTACGTATCTACCATCTTAGAAGTGTAATTAGTAGCTCAAAAGTACACCTTAAGCATTTAAACAGCTTTTTTTTCCTATGGGCCTTGCCTAAGCATTTGTAAACTCTGCAAGACTACAGCTGCAGAAATCACTCAATGTAGAAACAGAGCGCAGGTCCCAAATCTAAGCCAATCTTCCCTGCTGAGTGGGCTTGTACGACCCAATTTTAACACAGGAACATAAATTATATCACTTAATACAATGTTAATAATCTTGCAGGATATTGTACAATAGTCACACTTCGACGTGTGAAGCACCAATACTGAAGAAGGAATACAAAACAGGCAAAAACCTGCAGTGACTCAGTTCCAGCAATTTATGTATAAAGCTTTCAAAATTATATCAAGAAGAAATCTAAATTTAGACTGGATTCAATAACGTCAGTAAAGTGTTTTGACAGCAAAAGTAGTGTAAAAATCTCAGTAAATGGATATGGAGATTATGTATGCAACAGGAGAAGGGTCAACCCGTCTCGCAGTACTGGGACTAAAATGTAGAAAGAGGGTCTGTTGAGATTATTCTTGTGGGGTTTCAAGGTTGGTGGCAGTTTTTTCAAGCTCAACATACACAATTGCAACCTCTAAATACGACATATTTCTCCTTGGAGAAACACCCCTAAGGAAATAAGTGACAATTCTTGGATATTCTTTCAATTCTGAAGACTGAAAGGCATCTTCATTCATAAAGACACCATCTGTGCATGATGTTCACTTAATGTGGCACCATTTGGGGCAAGGATATAGTGGTAAGACTGCACACTTACATGTGTGCAGCCAAAATTACACACCAAAACCCAGGAAATCATTTAAAACAGTCTCTCAGCAAACAGAACCAGGGCCTCTGCAGCAAGGACTGCCTGTTGCAGCAGGTGCTGCACAACTGGAAGGAGGAATTCTAGTTCACCACCCAGCCTCCGAGGCACGGTGGTAATCCAAATAATAAGACACACTGCACTACAAACAAAAATACTTAGCTTTTCAGTGATGAACACAACCATTTTTATTTATACTGCCAGGTCTTTAAAGGATGCCTTTGTTAACCATTTGGGATATAGTTTTTAGTTTGGTCAATCCTGGGAGCCTTCAACCCCATCACGAACATTATGCCTGCTTAGAAGAATGTCTGCCTAATATCTAATACAGCCTGATCTTAATGATTTTTACCTTTATTATAGCTCATTCAGCATGTGGTCCTTTGTAATGTATTTTCCAACTCTCCATTTATAAAATATCAAAAGCATTTACCTGCCCATACAGTATTACAGTCTCATCTATCTTTGTATTTCAGTTCTTCCTCTAAAATTCAAGCAAAGTAAACAGCCTGAACACATCAAGACCGTATTCAGAGCTCAACTTCAAAATGCAAATGGAAAAGAGACACTTGGTAGCATCCTTATTATAAACTGACTGATCCAAGTGACTGAGGTGAAAAGTGAATAAGGAGTTAATCCAAATGCAAAGAGCTCCATTTCAGTAATGAATAAACCCCCACAGAAGGCTTCACTGCTAGCAGCAAACTCCAGAGAGTCCAGATGAACCAGCAGGAAGAACAGAGGGCGGATAATCCTGTAAAATTACCCCAGTGGAAATGTTGATAAATTCCCAATTACAAGACCTGCTCTAGAATGCAAAAATAACCGGCGAGATACAGTACAATTACCAGTCAACACTTGCATATCTTTGTATTTAAGCCAGACAAATACCACAGGTATTTCTTAATCCCTTGAATTTTGAATTCGTTGCACATTATGGTGAAATCTAGATAAAAAAAACAAGCTCCAGAAATCAAACAAAACACTCCGAAGATCTGTCCAGTTACAAAGCAAACACCTGTTAAGTTATATTTTCAGAAATATGACTTTCTGTGTATTTGTGGAAACACAGAGATCTGTGTTAAAGATAAAAGGCTGCAAAAACCTCCAAAAGAGCATTTGTTGCGAGTATACTTCTTATACCACACAAAGCAAAGTAGGTTTCACATGAATCTTTAATGCAAGTGGAAACACCGCTGGTAAAATACAGGTAGAGGATCTATAGGTGCGTGAAGACAGAGGCAGATGCGCACACAGGTGCTTTTACCTGATCCCAGGCTTAAAATTCTCGCTAAAACAGCGAATGGGAAAGGCTGAGGATGGAGCCCAGGAGGGGAGGGAGGCAGGGGGAGGGCCCTGCGAGGCCTTTCGGGCCCAGCTCTCCCCGCACACCCGTCCCAGAGCCGACAAGACGCAACAACAACCCCCGCGCGGAGCCGCGACCGCCACCCCCCCCGCCCCAATTCCCCTCTGTTTATCCCTGCATGCGCCTGCCCCGCCGCCTCACGTGCCGGCGCGCGGCCCGCCCCCCGCGCTCCCCCATTGGCCGCCGCGCCTGGCACTCACCCCTCATTGGCCGCCGCGCCTGGCGCTCCCTCCCCATTGGCCGCCCGCGCCTGTCAATCACCCCCACGAATCCGCCCCCCCGTTTCCCTCCGCCCGAACGAGCCAGGGCCGCTGCGGGCCCGGGCGCCAGCGAGGCCGCGGCACCCACCGCCGGCGGGGCGGGCAGCGGCTCCTTCCGCGGCAGCGGCGAGTCCGGCTGCCGGGCAGCGATACCGGCGCGGACGCACCGGGGAGCCGCGCGTCTGATGTCATTTCCTCCTGCCTTTGTTTAATTAGTCTAAACTCGGATCGCACGGCGAAAACAAACAAACAAGCCAAACTTCAGCCTTCCAGATGCCATCAGGCGAATCGCTCCCCGCTGCCAACGGAGCGGGGCTGCGGCGCGGCGATCCCCCCCCAGTCCCCTCCCCCCATCCTCCACCCNCTCCCGGTGTCGGAGCCCCCTCCGCCCGCTTGGCTTCCAGCCCTGTCCGAGGGGAGCGGAGCCTCCCCCGCCGCAACAGCTGCGAGGGGTCCCCCGGGCACCCCCCCGGCCACAACAACGCCGCTCCCCTCCCCCACGGCAATCCCAGCCCGTCTGTCCGTCCCCATCCGTCTGTCTGTCTGTCTGTATCCATCCGTCTGTTCGCGCCCCCCAACGGATCACACGCCCCCCCTCCCCGGTCCCACGCCGGCGGGGCCGCCCCTACCTGTGGCTGCAGCATCCCCGTCCCCCCGCCTGCCTCTCGCCGCCGCCTGCCTGGCTCTTTGTTTCCTGCCGCGGGCCGGACGGCGGAGCGGCTCCCCCCCGCCTCCTCCTCACACTCATTGAAAGCAAACAAGCATCATGGCGGCGCTGGCGGCGGGCGGGACGGCCCTGCTCCTCCTCCTCCTCTTTCCTCCTCCTCCTCCTCTTCTTTCCTCCTCCTCTTTCCTCCTCCTCCTCTTCTTTCTTCCTCTTTCCTCCTTCTTCCTCTTTCCTCCTCCTTCTTCCTCCTCCCCCTCTTTCCTTCTCCTCCCCCTCCTTCCTCCTCCTCCTCCTCTCATGGAATCACCAAGTTGGAAAAGGCCTCTTGGATCATCGAGTCCAACCGTTCCTATCTGCAACTAAACCATGTCCCTGAGCACCTCGTTGCGTTGAAGATTCATTATCCTGTGTGTCTAGCTCAGAACACCTGTTTTTTTAAATCGTGTGTATTATAATATGCTTGGTACAAACTTCATGCTTTATCTCAGACCTAATTAATGTTCCAAACACCTGGTGTTGCTCCCACGCTATGCGCGGAGATTGTGCCCCAGCTCTCAGGGCCATGGCAGAGCCAGCAGGTCATAGAATCATAGAATCACCAGGTTGGAAAAGACCTCTTGGATCATCGAGTCCAACCATTCCAATCTACCACTAAACCATGTCCTTGAGCACCTTGTCTATGCATCTTTTAAATGCCTCCAGTGATGGTGACTCAACCACCTTCCTGGGCAGCTTGTTCCAGTGCCCAATGACCCTTTCTGTGAAAAATATCTTACATGTAATCCGAATCTCCCCTGACGGAGTTTGAGGCCATTCCCTCTTGTCCTGTCCCCTGTCACTTGGGAGAAGAGCCCAGCTCCCTCCTCTCCACGACCTCCTTTCAGGTAGTTGTAGAGAGCAATGAGGTCTCCCCTCAGCCTCCTCCAGGCTAAAGCAGCTCTCTCAGCTGCTCCTCTTGTTCTCCAGCCCCTTCACAGCTTTGTTGCTCTTCTCTGGACTCACTCCAGAGCCTCAACATCCTCCTTGTAGTGAGGGGCCTAGAATTAAACACAGGATTCAAGGTGCAGTATCCCTCACCTCACCTGCCTGAGGAGCCAGGAACTGGGAACGGAGGGGCTGCAGGGGAGATGGGGAAAGAGTGTGGGGAGGTGTAAAATGGGGAGAAAAAGCATCTATTTTGGGGCGCGGAGAGGAAGGGGAGGCAGGAAAAGGGTGGAATCAATGCGTCAGCTGTATGTTGAAACACAAAATTGATATAAATGGGGTATGGAGGCGAAAGGGATTCTAGAAGGCGGCCTGGAATGCTCATCAAAATAGGTGCTTGTTTGGAAGGGAGCTTCAAATTCTCCTGCAAAAGTCCAAATCTGGAGCTCAGAGTTGCGGTCAATGTGCTCAGACAAAGTATGGGTGGAATTAATGCATCAGCTGTGTGGTGAACGATGAAACCAGTATAAATGGGGTATCACAGGGAAAGAGTTTCTAGCAGTAGTCCCAGAAACCTGATCAAAATAGGCACTTATTTGGAAAGGAACTTCAGATTCTCCTTTGAAAGCCTGAATCAGGAGCTCAGACTTGTGGTTGATGTGCTCAGACAAAATATGGATGGCGTGCTGAGCGCTTCTTAGGAAGGGAGATATCTTCTGTATGTTTGTGTCTTTAGTAGCAAAATTGTGTGCTTGATTGTTGGCTACGACATTTGCATGAGCAGGGTTTGCAATGTTTTCACCTTGTGAAACTCAGGTTATGGCTCACATCATTCTCTATCTTGAACTGCTGAACTGGTATATGCAATGCTTGGGGAAATAAAGGACATTAAGTGTTGTTATAACTGCCCCTGTGCAACAGAACTTTATTTTAAGATCACAGAATGGATTGGGTTGGGTTTGGTTGGGTTGGAAGGGACCTTAAAGATCACCCAGTTCTAACCCCCTAGACTGGTCCTAGGTGAAGTGATGGTGGAGAAGTGCCATCTGTGGTGTAGTACTGGCCAAAACTGTGACTGATGACTTCCAAATGAAGGATTTCCTTTGATTCTCAGAGGGTTAAAATGTTCAGGCATTGGTAATGCAGCAAGAAATGTGCACTTAGTATGTACCACCTCATCAAAAGGTATAATAAAGAAAAAGATATCATCCCAGCTACACAACCACATTTCTGAACTGGGAAAGCTAAATTAGAATTGGAGCCTCATCTGTTTTGGTATAACCGGATACGTTGCTGGAAATAGATTGCACTCACACTGTGGTATAACAAGGTATTCTCTTTTACCATAGTTTAAAGGAGGTTGGTACCTGGTCATGCTTCTGAGGACACTACCACCCAATGAGAGCAGCGCTTTGAAAAAGGTGACCCTGGCACACCATGTACCAAATCTGATGGCAGAAGTTCCTCCCTTGGAAGGCTGAGCCCTTCGGCACTTGGTTGGAAATAATCATGCTACACTTCAGATTTCTGTTCAGCCTTATTGCATCGCGTATCTGAAATGCTCTTGGATGATCAACTATCTCCTCGCAGCATGGTGCAGTCCTGTGCTAGAGATATCTGAGCTCGCGCTGTTACGGGATGCGGCATGGGCTCTGGCAGAAGTGCCGTATCTGCTTCCAAGGCTTGGCTGGCTCTGGAGAGCTGACAGTCACTCAGACCTAACTTGAGTAGCTCTACATGTCATTCTCCTGCACTGCATGTCTTTTCTTTCCGATAACCAGCTGTCCTGCACATTCTTCACTTAATACTTTCTAGGTCAGATATGGCCTCAATAGACTATATCGTTTTGCCCAGAGCTAATTCTCCAAAAGCAGTAGGAAAGTCTTTGAATACGTTGCAGGATTTTCCAGGAATTGCTGCTCAGCAAAGAAAATTCAGCTGATTGTAAGTCTCAAAAAATGCTCGCGGGGAAATGTCATTCCTCAGGGATAGATGGTGGGGTAATATTACAGTGGATTTGGAAAGAACTGCTGGTGAGGGCCTTCATCACTGCAAGGGGAGACCAAATGGCAGAAAATACTAGTAATTCTCAAATAATTGAGATAAGGGGGAAAGAACATTAGAGAAAATAAATGAAAAGCAATTATAAAATCATTTGGTATTATTGTCCATTATATAAACTATCAGGGGATCACAGCAATTTGGCAAATTCCACCTTAATTGACTTTCTGATAACTTTACCGGTCATTAATAAAAAACACCCCAGCAATATCTGAAGAGTCTAAAGCTCTGGCTTTTTATGTCAACATTTTTTCTTTGAACTGCCAGCTTGCCTGTGTGGTTTGAAACAACAGGATGAAGTAAAAACAGGTATCTGGGTTTTTTTTTTTTAGAAGCTGTTATGCTCCACTGAATTTCCTGTGCAGAAGTGCTGTTGCTCATCTGTACGTATGATTAACTTTTGCACCCTGTAAGTGTTATCAGACCTGTAACCAGGCGAGCGCTGGAGCAGATGGCCAGGGCCAGTATCGGTGTTTCTGGTCTGGGTGCTTAATGAGATCTGAGAGTGTAATGTGAGCCTCTTTCATTCGCTCTGTCTCGCATGGCAGATATGCTTCATGCAAGTGCTCTTGTTGCTCAAGGTCACAGATTCATCAATCAAAAGAGAGCCCTTCCCATTAATCTTTTACCTGCCCATCAGAGTTTCCAAAGAGCTTGGGAGCTGCCTGTGTATCATGGGGTGCCATTGTCTTGAGTTTAGGACAGTACTGCTGTGAGAGACAATCAGATCCGAGGAGGAATTAGTCGCTTTTTAAAACAATGGTAAATTTACTGTACTCTGAGCTGATGTTTTCATTCATTAGCCCTAAATCAAAAATTCCTTTTTGTGCTGTGGAATAAGGCTTCAGCTGGGCCAAACCTTACTTGTGACGCACAGGCATGTGTCCCACAAAGTGAAGGTGAATGTCTTACAACTTTTCTGACCTTACACCTGGAGTCAGAAGTATTTGCTGTGAGTAGCTCAAAAACTTAGCACCCTGTCATCTCCCCTCTTCATGTGGGCATCCAAGGCCAGAGCTGTGCCTGGGAGCACTCGGAGTCCATCATACCAACAGCTGTTTTGAGGTCCTGTTGCCTTTGTGCACTTGACAGAGGGATGTGAAACTTGTGGTAGAGAGTTGTCTTTGTGGCTGAGCTCTGGTACATTTTGCTTTGTTTCCATTGCCAAATTTGGTGAAGCCATGCTCTCTTGAAATATCTATATCAGCTGTACAGTAGCAGCTTATTTGACTTCTTAGTTCTTTGTAGTAAAAGATATATCCTTCAGCCTGCGTCGCTCATACATGATGAGTGAGCTGAAGAGTCATCACTCTATCATGAGTGCAGGCAGGTACAGAGGTGTCGTGGCTTATGAAAGCTCTTGTGCCTGGGGTTACAGAAGAGGTGAAGGAGGCAAGGCTTTGTTCTCACCACTCCCCCACTTTCTGCGCCCAGGAAATGTGAAAAGAACAAAGCAATGGGAAGCAAGAAGTAAAGCAGGGAAGGAGAGCAGAGTTACAGCAAAACTGTCATGATAACAAGGAGGAAAGAAGAGAGTAACAAATAGGAGGAGAGGGATCCCTAATAGGAGGATGGAGCTTAATAGTAGTCTAAACTTTCAGTATATCCAGGCGTAGTGTAGAAACAAGGACCTGAACAGCAGGTTAGCTTCCATGGCTGTCGAGAACAGTGGGATCACCGCTTTGAACATGGGACATGCCTAAAATGACAGATGATATGAAAAATGAGGACTTGAAGCGCTCATATTGTACATCTAAAATCCCTGCATGCTTAATGATTTCAGCCTTAAGTTTTATGGCCTGTTCTCCATCTACCAAGTGAATGTAAGAGCATCTCTGTCACAGTCGGATAGTAAAGATAAATCTTTGATGTTTATAGAGCATTAAAACTACAGTGAAAGCCCATACAAAAAGCATTGAGGCAATTAATATCCCTTCTTCCCACTGGATGGAATGGAGCTCAGTGGTTTCCAGAAGACTTGTGTATAAAAAGATAATTGAAAACTCCTCTTATGCATATCCACAACAGAGCTGAATTAAGGAATTTTAATCCTGGGATGGCATAATTTGTAGGTAGGGGCTTTGCAGCCTTTAATACGCATTGTTACACAGAAATGATCTAAGTACTTAAAAAGAAGTTGAACATGATCAAAAGCTTTCTTTCTAGAAATATCTGCATTTAATATGAAGGCTCCCATAATGAGGGAAGGATTTCTAATTGCTTTTTTCCTGTTATGGATGCTGATACTTAGATGTGCCACCACCTGAGATGCTTATACCATGTTTAGATGACTGTTATAATTACTTAGTTATTTGATCTGTTATCAGGACTGTAACAGTTTAAAATGTGTGCTGAATCTTGTCAGCCTTCAGCTTGCAGGTTTACAGGATATTTAAACAGTAATATCTAATGTGTCCATTTGTGCTGTGCTATAGTAGTAAAGTAACAGACCTAAGAATAGCGTAATTCTTAACTGTCTAATCAAATATTAAAATCTGAACGACTGTTGAGAGGCTGGAATTATGAATTATGATGTTGTTTTCCTCATTGTAATTTTTTAGGTACAGACTGATTGTTAAAAATTTTTGTCTCTATAATCACCTCTCCAACTCTTTGTTGCCTTTCTCCAAGAGGTGGAACATCATTTGTTATTAACACTAAGTTAATTACATGAAAGAAATGGCAAAAGGTATGACCTACATGCATTCATTACCCAGGCAGAGCTCCTCGTTGCATTCACAGCACAACAAAAGGAGGACAAGGCTTTGCTTTCCATGGGAAGAGCTTTTATGGATGTGAGTGAATAGGGAAAATTGCTATGAAATACTTGAATGCTCAGTTGTGGCGTCACAACTGAGAGGTTAAATGCCAAATAATGGCTTTATCGATGTCAGATGAAAGGTTTCTCAATAGTGGAAAGCCAACCACTCAAAGTACCCATCCAGCTTTTTGGTCCTTTCTACCACGTCCTCTCCTCTTTGTACCCTGTTTAGGTTTTTTTCCCCCTTCTTCTGTCAGCATCTTGTTTTTCATTTTTATTCATCATTGCATTCTACGCTTTTCTCTAGCAACAGAAACATGTTTACTCGCAAGCTGATCCCATCTGTGCTCCTGCACTGTAAAGCTTCCCCCTGCCGTGGCACTGCAGGTCTGATTTGGTTTCATACAACGGGTAGGAAGCTCCAGCCTTCAGGAGTGCCAGGATTTCACACCGTGTATCAGACAGGCAGGGTACTGTCGCCTGGGCATGGTTTTTTTTTTAAAAAAAGTGGGTGTGCAGTTTTTCTTGTGGAAGAAAATACAATAATACTATAATCATTTGACGCCTGATAGCTCACTGAAATGGAAGACTGCTGAACTTTTAACTTAATTGGGTCTCTTACGCTTGCATGGTTCTCTACTCATGAACCAGAATATATGGGGACTATAACTCAAATATACACTCAGCTGTCCCTGCTGCAGTCTCCTACCCTGCAAATTAAGTAGGATCAGGGCTCTAAAGAGATAACTAAGGAGACCTATGTCCTAGAGGAAATTACCATGAATTATAAAATGATGGTTTCTCTCTTAATAAAAAATGAACTAATGCTCCAGTGTGACACTGGAACTCTTCAGCTTGTAAAGGTACTGTCTTTGAGGAAATATATATGTTAATCCAGCTGTCATGCATAAATTCTCATTTGGAGTCTGATCTAATTCCCATTGAAGTAGAGATGGACTCAATCTACTTAAATTTCTCCATGCAGTTTCACGGCTTTCCACTATCTTCATCTGTTGTATCACATTACTATGTGTGGGTAGAGTTGCCACATTCCACCCATGACACAACTGTTTCAGTGGCAAGTGAAGTGATATCTGCATATGGTATATGCAGTCTTTACACAAACCGTATGCTTTCTGACAGCTATCTGTGTAACTGGGGGAAGTTTCGGAGGCTCCTGAAATAAAAAGTTAATTTGCTGCATTATTAGGGGACATTGCAAGCTCTGTTTATCCTCGCTATGACCTTACTCTTGATATTTGAGAGACAGAATGAGTGATTTATTGTTTACTTTTTGTAAATTAATGACTCAGTTTGATTACTTTGAATAACAAAAAAATAGTCACGTGAAGCTTTTAGAATCAATCTCAATAACTTTCTTATTTCTTGTGTCAAACCCTAGGCACATATTGTACTTATATAACAGTAAGCAATATCATACAATTTCCAATTGTGGTTAGACAGTCTTCCTTTTGCTACTGGTAACGTATTTCCAAGATGTCAAATGTCCTCATTGCTCAGAGTTTTGTGCAGAAGATCATTATTTATCTGAAGAATTTTGGCTAAGGACAGTCCCTAGTGGGAGAAAAGCATCACTGAATTTATAAAGTATACTTTAACCATGAGGCTATTCTAGGAACTAATATTCTTTTTTTTTCTTGTTGGTAGTTACATAAAAGTCGATAGCTGTGCTTGCTAAAAGGCTGTGCAAGGGGAAAAGATGAAAATCATTGTTTGCTTCCCAGGTGATCGCTGCAGGTGGACAAGAATTTGTCCAATCCTTACTTCTGAAGTATTAGGCACTTTGAATAAATGCCTTCAGTTGGAGGAAATGCCAGGCTGATCTTCACCGATCTGACCTGCCATTGTTTCCTCTGTGTCCAGAATTGTTGGGCTGTGAGATTTCAAAATAAGAACAAAAATCAATAGGACAAAATCAAAAGGTTTGAGCCTGATGCAGCAACCTCAGTCACATTTCCAAAAGTGTGGCTTTCAATATCAAGCCCACTCCTGAGGAACTGGCAAATGCTCAACAAGCACAACACAGAGACAACTGGCAGCCTGAGTCATTTTCACATGCGATTGTTGAATGTGACAGATTGGGAATAGCAAGGAGTACGAGTTCATGCTATAAGAGTGAAGTAAACCAGCATCCACTCACTGGCTGAAGCCTAAGGATAGGTGTGGGCGCTGCCGCAGAGAAATGCCAGTGAGGTTTTGTAAAAAAAAGGGTTAAGCACACAAGCTATTTCTTCCTTTGCTCATTTTTATTGCGCCACAAATTGTTTCTTTCTCCTCCATATGGCAGATGGAAAGTGAGAGAAGAGCCCTTGGAAAATATTTGTAAAGCCTGGATTGTCATTAACTTATTCCCCTTTTTTCTCTGTCTACCTTTTGCCTTTTTACTTTACACCAATGCTGGATTGGCCTTTATATTCCTTGGTAGTTAGTGCTCCAGCACGTTGGCTGAACAAAAACAGTTTTGGACTAAACTGGGCTAAACTTGCTTGTAGAAAGGATCTCTTCTAAACCAACTTAGTGGACTTTTGCTTTCAGAGGGAGCTGCAACTGGCGTGGGAAGGCCAGGGAAGTTACTGATGAAATCTCTGCTGCAATCAGATTGTCTGTTGCAGTCAATCAAAATATCATATCTGATTAATTAATTAATTATTTTTTAGCCATATTTTATTTTCATATGTGTGCTTGGGAAAGGTGACATCCTTCCTAATTTCTTGATTGTAAGTGCTCAAGGTGTGATCTCTGTCAGCACAGCTGAGTGCAGTGTTCGAGACAAATGTCTTCTGCTCTGAGTTGGTGGCTGAAGTTGGCCACCTTGCTGTATAATGTTGTGGGTGAAGGACTAGTTAATTTAGCCTTCATAGAACAGCCTACCTGATTAATTAGTTGTAAAGGTCTTTTGAGTGTGTTGGGTGGGAGGTATTGAGGACCAGCAGCACCACTGACAGATTTGAAAATAAACAGATGTAAAGACTTGGAGATGTGTCACTTGGATGCCTAGAGCTCTTGTGCATGCAAAAGCCTCTGCAGAGGTTGAGAAGGATAAAGGTGTGGGCTTGATATGTCTGTGAATGTTTTCCATTCTTTTTCTCATGTAAAATCTTGTATGTAACCATGGGTTCCAACAACAGTTGGAACCAGGTCTTTTTTTTCTCCTTTATTTCATCAAGACTTTGGGAGGATCATGATTCCAGAGAGTCCTTTGGCTGCAGTGAATGGTAAACGCCTGGACCGACGCTGCTGGTCTGCATTTGGTTTTACAAATAATTACAGATAATACATTAACACGAGAAGAGTCTGGATCTTTACTGCCTGATGTGCCAGGCATGCACTGTTTGCTCACCACAGCAACAGAAAAAGGTTAAATACATTCTCTGTGTTTGTGAACTCTGAGCTTTTCTTGCCAGCCATAGGTGATTTATTGCTTCAGGTCTGCCTTGCTGGTTTGGAGTTGATGACTTGGTGGTGATACGTGGAAATGAAGTGACCCATGCTGAAATGTGTTTATTTAAACATGTATTTGCTCAGTTTGTGATGGTTGTGACAGCAGCAGCCCCTCGGTGACCAGGGAGAGCTCCCAGGGTGTGGAGCTTTGGAGCTGTGTTCATCCATGGACCTGAGATCCACATGGACTGCTCCATGGGAACCTTTCTGACCTTCCCTTTAACCTCGTCTCCCAGTTCCCTCCTCGATGCTGTTCTTTGTTGGACAGAATTCCATATCTTGAACCCTTTCTGCTCTTGCCCACAGTAGGCAGCAGAGGTCAGCACATGCTTATGACGGCACTTTGTGGTGGTTTTTTAAAAGAATTGGACTTCTCTAAGCTTCCTCTTGTTTTATAAAAAGGGGTAGGTGGCGGGGTAGTTGCTTCCAAAGAGGATGAGCACCTGGCTTCCTCCCAGGTTTTTCTGTTTTTCCATGAAAGCTAAAGCCGCTCTCTTCCACTGTGCCATTTCTAGAGACACTTTCTCCTCTGTGAGTTCCTTTACCGTGTCACAAAAAGAGCTTGTCTTGGCTTGACTCTGTAATCCCGTGCGGGATAATTTTGCTGTGGAAGCATGCAGGTATTGCTGAGCAAGCAGAGCACCGGGGCTGGGAAAAGCAGCGAGCTCAGCCAGACCGTGTGTACCTGCGCGAGAAAGTCAAATTAAACTGGCTGCATCAGCTAGCACCGCTGCTGAAAGGAAACAGTCTCTTCCAGCACAAAATTCTCCTAAGAGGTGTGTGCCAGTAGCCAGGGCAGCATTTCAAACAGACAGGGTCTGGCCACTCACTTGAGTCTGCCCTCCAGCTGGCAGATAAAACATACCGAGCCTTCTTCTTTATGAGCTGTAGATCAACAGGAGCACTATAAGCTATTCTGGACAATTCCTGTAAATTCTGTGAGAACATGGTGCTTCGCACTGGCCTGGTGAGAACATTTGCGTGGGACTGGACAAAGATGCAGATGCAGTTTAGGTGCAGACGTGGTTTTGAAGCATTCAGCCCAGTTAATCTGTATGTCAGTAATACCTTCATCCCATGATTTATTTAGTACAGACACTTTGTTTACTGCCCGCTTTGGAAATAGTTCAGCTCCAACAGAGGTGCAAGCTTGTTTGTTTTTTTTCTTTAATAACAGGACTTTCATAATTAACTTACGTGTTACGACAGTCTAGAGTGGCCTGAAAAGCAGAGCTTCAGTGAAATGTCTTAAATGAAATTAAGGCGATCTAACCTCAGGTTTCACATTTGACTGGGTTTATAATTTATATACATATTGATAATTCTGAGAGCAAAAACGCTACCATTTTATGCTATAGGAAAAGGATGATGCCACAAGATCCAGCTTGGCTCTGCTTATTCTGAATTAAGTTTTTTTCAGGATTGAACTATAAGCCTTCTGTAATTAAATTATGTTTGAGGTTTTATGTCTTGTTTCTGACAAGCCAGAACTTTTCTTCCGCAGCAGCAGGCAGGGATCCTGTTCTTAACTTAAATGTAGAAAAAATAAAGCAACTTAANAGCCATATTTTATTTTCATATGTGTGCTTGGGAAAGGTGACATCCTTCCTAATTTCTTGATTGTAAGTGCTCAAGGTGTGATCTCTGTCAGCACAGCTGAGTGCAGTGTTCGAGACAAATGTCTTCTGCTCTGAGCTGGTGGCTGAAGTTGACCACCTTGCTGTATAATGTTGTGGGTGAAGGACTAGTTAATTTAGCCTTCATAGAACAGCCTACCTGATTAATTAGTTGTAAAGGTCTTTTGAGTGTGTTGGGTGGGAGGTACTGAGGACCAGCAGCACCACTGACAGATTTGAAAATAAACAGATGTAAAGACTTGGAGATGTGTCACTTGGATGCCTAGAGCTCTTGTGCATGCAAAAGCCTCTGCAGAGGTTGAGAAGGATAAAGGTGTGGGCTTGATATGTCTGTGAATGTTTTCCATTCTTTTTCTCATGTAAAATCTTGTGTGTAACCATGGGTTCCAACAAGAGTTGGAACCAGGTCTTTTGTTCTCCTTTATTTCATCAAGACTTTGGGAGGATCATGGTTCCAGAGAGTCCTTTGGCTGCAGTGAATGGTAAACGCCTGGACTGACGCTGCTGGTCTGCATTTGGTTTTACAAATAATTACAGATAATACATTAACACGAGAAGAGTCTGGATCTTTACTGCCTGATGTGCCAGGCATGCACTGTTTGCTCACCACAGCAACAGAAAAAGGTTAAATACATTCTCTGTGTTTGTGAACTCTGAGCTTTTCTTGCCAGCCATAGGTGATTTATTGCTTCAGGTCTGCCTTGCTGGTTTGGAGTTGATGACTTGGTGGTGATATGTGGAAATGAAGTGACCCATGCTGAAATATGTTTATTTAAACATGTATTTGCTCAGTTTATGGTGGTTGTGACAGCAGCAGCCCCTCGGTGACCAGGGAGAGCTCCCAGGGTGTGGAGCTTTGGAGCTGTGTTCATCCATGGACCTGAGATCCACATGGACTGCTCCATGGGAACCTTTCTGACCTTCCCTTTAACCTCGTCTCCCAGTTCCCTCCTCGATGCTGCTCTTCGTTGGACAGAATTCCATATCTTGAACCCTTTCTGCTCTTGCCCACAGCAGGCAGCAGAGGTCAGCACATGCTTATGACGGCACTTTGTGGTGGTTTTTTAAAAGAATTGGACTTTTCTAAGCTTCCTCTTGTTTTATAAAAAGGGGTAGGTGGCGGGGTAGTTGCTTCCAAAGAGGATGAGCACCTGGCTTCCTCCCAGGTTTTTCTGTTTTTCCATGAAAGCTAAAGCCGCTCTCTTCCACTGTGCCATTTCTAGAGACACTTTCTCCTCTGTGAGTTCCTTTACCGTGTCACAAAAAGAGCTTGTCTTGGCTTGACTCTGTAATCCCGTGCGGGATAATTTTGCTGTGGAAGCATGCAGGTATTGCTGAGCAAGCAGAGCACCGGGGCTGGGAAAAGCAGCGAGCTCAGCCAGACCGTGTGTACCTGCGCGAGAAAGTCAAATTGAACTGGCTGCATCAGCTAGCACCGCTGCTGAAAGGAAACAGTCTCTTCCAGCACAAAATTCTCCTAAGAGGTGTGTGCCAGTAGCCAGGGCAGCATTTCAAACAGACAGGGTCTGGCCACTCACTTGAGTCTGCCCTCCAGCTGGCAGATAAAACATACCGAGCCTTCTTCTTTATGAGCTGTAGATCAACAGGAGCACTATAAGCTATTCTGGACAATTCCTGTAAATTCTGTGAGAACATGGTGCTTCGCACTGGCCTGGTGAGAACATTTGCGTGGGACTGGACAAAGATGCAGATGCAGTTTAGGTGCAGATGTGGTTTTGAAGCATTCAGCCCAGTTAGTCTGTATGTCAGTAATACCTTCATCCCATGATTTATTTAGTACAGACACTTTGTTTACTGCCCGCTTTGGAAATAGTTCAGCTCCAACAGAGGTGCAAGCTTGTTTGTTTTTTTTCTTTAATAACAGGACTTTCATAATTAACTTACGTGTTACGACAGTCTAGAGTGGCCTGAAAAGCAGAGCTTCAGTGAAATGTCTTAAATGAAATTAAGGCGATCTAACCTCAGGTTTCACATTTGACTGGGTTTATAATTTATATACATATTGATAATTCTGAGAGAAAAAACACCAGCATTTTATGCTATAGGAAAAGGATGCTGCCACAAGATCCAGCTTGGCTCTGCTTATTCTGAATTAAGTTTTTTTTTTCAGGATTGAACTATAAGCCTTCTGTAATTAAATTATATTTGAGGTTTTATGTCTTGTTTCTGACAAGCCAGAACTTTTCTTCCGTAGCAGCAGGCAGGGATCCTGTTCTTAACTTAAATGTAGAAAAAAATAAAGCAACTTAAATTGTTTTTTTTCTGTGTAGTTTAAATTAGTTCCCAATATGCTGTAGCCACTGCGTCAACTGTTTTTCAGTGCAGGCAGGTCCTTATTACAATATATGGCAATATTACCTTTTCTTTCATTAAACTTCTACCAGTGAAACCTCATTAATTCTCATCTGCGTAGTCTAGAAGATGAATTATTACTGCAGTCCTCCTGTTTTCCAGAGTTGAAGTTGAGTCAAACCCAAACTTTTCTGAAGAGTGGATATTAATTCCATGTCCCAGTCAGCTGGTAAATCACTCAGTAAATGGTGATAGCAGAATCAGTTCTTCAATGAGGTTGCACGATTCTAAGTGATATTTTATAAAATTGGTGGAAAAACTCCAACTAGTTAGTAAACTGTCCTATAAAAGACACATTTTAAGTGGAGAAGGGAGGTTACTGGTGATGACTTATTTGTTGTTGAGTAAGTGAATGTAGAAGTAGCAAGTGATATGGAGTTACTAGTCAGACTTAGCCAGATTGTGAGGTGTAATTGCAACACGCTGCTTCAGAAGGGTGGTGCTTGCAGGAATGTCTGTGCTAGTAAATAAAAATTCCCTTCAGGACAGGATGATAGGAAAACTCTGGGAACACATCCTAGCGTAGACTGGGTGTCCTGCCAGTAACCCTCACTACGGTGACGTGGAAGGAACCACCCATTGTAAGAGTGCAGATGGGTCACTCTAATAGAGCTGTCCTCGACAGGCAGGTCAGCTCTTTCTTTTTTAATTTCACTACAACAGGGAGCATGCTATTAATTGTAGATGGAACGTGGATGTGCAGGATGATGGTGTCTAGCTCTGAACACAGGACCTAAAACCTGAGTCTGTTCTCTGTCTTCTCATACTTGAGGCTGATGGCATTGGGGGCTGGACCAGGGTCTACTAAACTGATTCTTTCCCTTGTAGGGTGTCTTTTATGGGTTGCAAATGAAGGATCTGAGCTGTGAATAAACACTAGCATGAAGGTGGGACTGGAACAATCTTTCTGGTCTTGCTTAGTGGTGTAAATTATTTTAATGTTGTTTTTAAACTGTATCTTTAAACATAATTTAAAAAAAGACAGTAGAACTGCTCACAGACAAGTCACTTGTTCAAGAAAAGAGGACTTCAGGTCTGCAAGTCCAAATGATTGATGGGGGCTGAGGAGAACATTAGTAATCAGGGTAACTCCACCCTATATGGTCATGATACAGGACTAAGGGACCCAGCTGGGAAATTCCCATGGAAAATTCCAGAAAACCTGATAAGAATCTATCAGCTTGACCTTTGAAGTCTGCAAGTTACAGCTGAAAAAGGTTTAACGTAAGGAAATGGTGAATCTGAGGTGTTACCAAGTGGATCTGGATGGAAGCAAGCTGAAAATATATTTAGAGCTATTACTATGGATTTGTCGGATTAGCATAGTCCAGGCAGAAGGAAAAGGTTTTCCTTTTTGTGAGAGGATTGGGTTGCCAGTTATCCTACAGAAGCCAGGTTCAGTAAATCTTGTTTTGACAGAAAAAATCTTGTCCAGAGAAGAGATTCGGGTCATGGCTAATTTTTTTTTCCCCATATCAAATAGCTTTTATTTAAGTGTTTGTGGTGCTTAGGTGATATGGGTCAGGGCATTTTATTCTGTGCATTTTTCTATTGTACATCCCTGGAGGGTTGTACAGCCCTTAGGAACGCAACTGGCCCTGATGTAACCTGTACCTCACTGCTGCAGAACTGAATTGAGAAAAGAATTCTACAATGCAGCAGGTGAAGTACCCTCCTGCCTCAACACCGTGAAAGGGTTGAAAGTGAAAGAGGAGCAGCCCAGGCTTCAGGAGACAAGGGGGAGGCAGAGGCAATTAGCATGCGGGAATGCAGAGGGGAGATCTGGTCCAGATCCCAGCTGTAATAAAGTCAAGCTGCAAAAATACTCTTTTTTTTTGATGAGAGATTTCAAGAATTCTGACAGTTATCACTGAAGCCAGACTGCAGGCTCAATCCTGCTTTCTCTAAGTGTGAGAATGTGTAGGTTCACATCAAAGGATCTGGTTCATCTTTACTTTGTAGATGCTCATCGTGACCCTAAAAGCATTTCCGTGCTTATGTGATGCACGTGAATAATTTCATTGATCTCATTGAAACTGCTTGTGTATTTAAAATTAGGTGTTGAAGTGCTTTGCATGGTTATAAAGGCCTTTAGGAAAGAAAAAAAAAAGTGATTTAATGGAAACATCCAAGTGCTTCTAAAAAAGAAACTCCTCATTAGTGCTTGACTGGCTGAATTCAAATGAGACTTATCAGCACACCTCTTCAGATCAGGTTAAAAAAGCAGATAGAGCAGGGTGAAAAGAGTGTATTTTTAAAAGAAATTTCTTCGTTAAGCGTCAGTTCTGGTAATTCTGTGAATGACGAAGTGCTGCTTTATGCATCATAGGGTGTGTTGGGTGTATTACACTACACTATGTGGTGTAAAATTGTTCTCATTTGGCAGGGGAAATGTTTGACGGTGTTTTGAAGGGCCTGTAGCTTGTCCATAAAAGACCTTTGTTTTTCAACCACTGTACTGCTATGCACAGGCAAAGCAGCATTCCATATATGTTCTATATAACCAAGCTGTAGAAAAGGCATGTTTTACCTCTAATTGATGTGAGTATAGGCAGATATAAAAGAACTGCTTTTGTTGTTGTTTGCTGGGGGTTTTTTTCTGAAAGATTAATCATTGAAAGGATTGCTTCCTATTTTTAAAGGCTCTCAAAGATCATAGACTCACAGAAATGTTTGGTTGGAAAAGGCCTTTGAGATCAACGAGTTCAACTGTACCTAGAAAAGGGTAAAATCGCTTGTTTAAGATATGACGTAATCCTCAGATTTTTAATGCAAGTTCTGGTCGCTTTGTAGTGTCTGATCCACGCTGTTGCTCATGGAGGTGACTGAATTGGTGCAGATGTTTTCCTTCCTCCATCACTAGCAACAGCTGAATACACAAATCCCAGCCTTTCCCAGTCTGAACGGATCAGTTGCCTCATACGTAGCTTAGTAATATATAGAAAGTTGATTTGAAAACATTACAGGGAACTAAGCAATTGTTGGTTTTGCCTGCTTCGCAACCCAAATGACAGTGTTCGTCAGAGAGTTTCTGCATAAGCCCAGATGCTCTGTTCCAGATACTGTCTGGGGGGTAAAGATATCTGAGCTTCAGTAGGCATAACAGCACCCAAAAAATAGGAGGGCTGGGTGCTCCCAGGAGTGGTAGTGATCTAGTTTGAACAAAGAACTGTACTGAATTCCAGCTCAAAGTCATCATCGGCTTTATCTTTGCTCATTTAAACATGCTTCTTCCCTCTAATCAATAGATGCCTTTATAGCATCATTTCAATTGATTGAAACAGTGATAAATCTGTTACAGATGGTACTTGTGCACTTGACAGTATTAGAAAGGGCACTATACTGTGCTGTCTCTATTTAGCATCACTCCGCAAGACAGCTACATTAACTCCAAGGGACTACTCCTCACTTCCAAGTATCTACCAGAAAGTATCCCAGATGCTCATCTCTTGAAGACAGTGAAGAAGCTGAAGTAGAGAACAAGAAATTTTTTTTTAAAATGCTATAAAACTCTGCAGCGTTTGCCTTTCAGAAACCAGGTTGTCTTTTCCCTCTGTGAAGCGGCACAGCACAGATGCCCAGTGTGATATTTCATGCAGTGTCCTGAAATATTATTTCCAATAACCGTTGCCAGCAGGAATAAGGCTGGTGTGTCTGTGGTTTGGCTCGACTCACAGTGAGGTATTGCAGAGCTTCTGTACAGAGGACATTGTGCTCCTTAAAAAGTTCAGCTCAACTGTGCCAGCCACGAAGCAGAGCATTACACAGATCGCTTGATTTTCTACAGTCATAGAATCATAGTCGTTCCATTGCTTGTAAGAAATGGAAAGGAAAAGCAACTGTTATCACAACTACCTTTGTAGGGAAACTGAATGGATTTTATGACCCCGTTACAAGCATTTTATTACTTAATAGAGGGGCATGCAGGTGCTAAACCTGCTTGCCTACAAAACTTTGAGAGATGAGGCCAAATTCTGCTGAGTCAAACTCAGGACTAATCCAAGCAAAGCTCTGCTGGGACCTAGCAGTGCCACTAGAGGCTGCCAGGCAGCCTCTGTCACCTGCAAATCATCACCAGAAGAACAGCTCAGCTATGTTATAAACAGCTCCATACCTTCTGGGTGAGGGTAGTTCTGGGGTAATTAGTGTATTTCTGTACTTCAAGAATCCCACTGAAATTGACCCTAATGCTTCTTAATGCACAGATCCCTCGCTTGACTGCAGTTTTCTTTTCTGGATAGGTTCTTAACTGCAGACAGGGACAAAAATCCATGTGCTCCTTTGTATTGTGGTGGTAACCTGCAGTCAAGGTGCAGATGGGTGGGCTTCAACTCTTTCAGGCTTAGGGTTTCCTTATTTTTTTTCTAGTGGAAATAAGAATTAGACAGATTTGGCATAGGTAGATTGCAAAAGCGAACACAGACATTTACAATATGTCTTCCCGACATACACTCTCTATAATATTAACAATTTGTGAGCCATTGATTGAACTCCACTTGAAAACATTACATTGCACATTGGAAGTCCTCTGAAACCTCCCTGCTCTCCCTCCCAGAAGAACAGCCAAGTTATCTCAGACTTATGCAATTCTTCTTGCGCATCACTGCCGAGGGCCCTCAGGAGCTCAGCTGGCAATGCCCCCGGCCGAGGCTGCCAGAGGAAGAGCTAATGCTGCGCAAACCCCGCTGTACCTCACTGCAGTTCCCCCAGTGGAAATTCCCAGTGGAAATTGCAGAGAGATAAGTCAGCTTCATTTCATATCATCTGGAATTCCTGCAATGTGTGGGTTTATTCTGATAGTATTAGC
Source organism: Piaya cayana (assembly GCA_013389865.1). Taxonomy (NCBI): domain Eukaryota; kingdom Metazoa; phylum Chordata; class Aves; order Cuculiformes; family Coccyzidae; genus Piaya; species Piaya cayana. The sequence goes on from WAAB01009545.1 coordinate 70,807, forward strand.
TAGTCATTTCAGGTTTTAACGGTTGCTTTCCCAGTGGTGTGGAGGTGTAGGAGAGCGGCATTTTCTCTCACTCATCAACATAGAATCATAGAATCACCTGGTTGGAAGAGACCCACTGGATCATCAAGTCCAACCATTCCTATCAAACACTAAACCATGTCCCTCAGGACCTCGTCTACCCGTAACTTAAACACCTCCAGGGAAGGCAAATCAACCACCTCCCTGGGCAGCCTATTCCAACGCCCAATGACCCTTTCCATGAAAAACTTCCTCCTAATCTCTAACCTAAATCTCCCCTGGCAGAGCTTGAGGCCATTCCCTCTTGTCCTGTCCCCTGTCACTTGGGAGAAGAGGCCACTGTCCCGCAGTACTATAGAAGTCACTAGTGCCAGTTCTTATTGGAGCTGTGCTAAATGGTGGATGCTCAGAAAACTAAACATCGTCTTCGCAAGAGTCATCAGCAACAGCTTCTGTTCTCTGTCAGGCTGGCTGGATTTAAACAAGTGAAAAAGTGCAGGATTTTTCTCTAGGCTCTGAGTGACCTTCTGGTTTTTTGTTTGTATTTGTATCTGCAGGTGGCATCTGATCCATAAGACAAGTTAATTGAAAGTCTACTTTGATCATAAAATGTGGGAAATAGCTGGAGGGTGAAATATCAAACTGGGATTAGGAAACTGAAGCTATGTTTTATAAAGGAAGGCCCTGTGCCTGGCAATTGTCCTTGTAATGTTGCAAGAGCTAGAGGCATTGAATTAATTCCCGATACAGCTGAGTTCTAATTATCCAAATAGATCAGGGGACCCAGCAGTGCTACCTCCCCCACTGAGGTGTGCAAAGCCACTTCAAAGCAGTAGGTTGGTTCCCTGAGATGCTGTTGTGTGCACAACTACCACTGGTGGCACCTCAGTCAGTATAATCTCATGCCTCAATGACGTATTAAGTGGTACTTGGGTTTGTTGTTTTTAAAAAAAGATGGGATATCAACTAGGATAATGCAAGTAGGAGGTCATAACTCATCCTGAGATAATGGAGAGTGGGGAAAGGAAACCAGGAGAACGATGTTTCTGCAAAGGAGCAGAATCTCTAGCCAATTTTCCATTTGTTTTGAAGAAGCTGCATTCCCAAAAGGACAAAGCCAAGAGTTTGCCATCTGAAGGTTTATCTGTCACTTGCTAATGGTATCTCAGTTTTTCTTCTTTTGCCTCTCTTGCTCCTATGAGTACAAGGCCAGGGGAGAAGGCAAAACACATCCATCAGTGGGGTTTCCAGACTTATTGGTGTTGGATGCGCACACAGGTATCAGATGAACTAACATTCCTGCCAGCAAGGAAGAATGAAAATGCAGGGAGGGGTTGCTCGTAGGCAGATGGAAAAGGAAACCTCGGGGCAGCAGCACATGCGCAGGTCTGTACTGGGGCTGCTCATTGATTGCGTTTTGGGACTAAAACTCCAGGTTATCCAAGAAGAGTCATGGTCTGGTGGCCGCTCTGGCATATTCACTGCAAAGTGTTGATAGCTGAAATTCAGGTGGAAAAAATGCATCCTGCCAGGATGAGCATTGCTTCTGCAGCCAGACTGCCATGCAGATACTTTCATTTCTCCAAGAAAGGCTGTGGCTCAGTGCAGGACATGCCCAAGCGGAGCTGAAGGTTATCATAGGCATTTATTTTAAGTTGACAGTAGTGTGGCGTTTTGGGCTATGGGTGGAACGTGGATTTTTGGGTGTTTTCCTGATTTATGATTGGAAATACTTAAAAAGCAGTTTCTGTTTTGCAGAAGAATAGCGATGTCATCTTCCTGTGAATAACACAGGGTGTTCACATCTCCATGGCGATTGCACGTGATAAAATAAACAGATGTTCCGAGGTTCTTCTACAAGAAAAGTCCTGTAAAGGTTTGAGGTTCAGTACTGCTAGTCCCTTTGCCTTCACTTTTCTCAAAAATAACAAGGTCTGCCACAGGGCACGCTACAGCTGATGGGAGGAGCGAAAACAGATCTGGAGAGAATTATGACCAGAAAAATTTTCATTAACTTTGTTTTAAAAATATTGGAGAAGATTTTAGGAATAAGACGCTTGCCTCAACATGCCTAGCCTTTATTTCCATCTGCCTTAATCCTGTCTTCAACTTTCATTTCATATCCTAATTCCTTTCCCTTTTCAGAAATGAATAGGGGTATCTCTTAAATTCCTCAGTCTCAATCCCTTGCTCTCTGCAGGCTGCAGGACAGCCTCCCCTCGAGGACGGATACTCATGCTAAATACCCCCCTGCACAATACAAGTACATTATATGGCTTTTTACCCGCATGTTTTCACAGACACACTCACATATACATACTCCCACCTGCAATTTCATAAGAGACTACAGCAGTCAAATGAATTTGAGCCTTTATTTGAGCAAATGTCAGAATTTGCTGACCTTCCTGGCACAGCTGCAGAGCGCTTCTGCCTGAGCCAGCTCCTGGGGGGCTCAGGGGGACTTGTGGGTCTGGGAAGATGCTGGGGTGGTGTTGGGTTGCAGTTGCTGCACAGCTAGCAGTGACGGAAAGAAGGGGAGGACTGCTGTCTAAGCCAATTTATTCTTCTTGATATTTCACTGGTGCCTGAGAGCCTGATAGGAGAGTGTAGCTGCTCAGTGCTCCATACTGCATACGGCCTCA
>WAAB01009545.1:73881-108155 GCA_013389865.1 Piaya cayana
TTTTAAAAAAAGATGGGATATCAACTAGGATAATGCAAGTAGGAGGTCATAACTCATCCTGAGATAATGGAGAGTGGGGAAAGGAAACCAGGAGAACGATGTTTCTGCAAAGGAGCAGAATCTCTAGCCAATTTTCCATTTGTTTTGAAGAAGCTGCATTCCCAAAAGGACAAAGCCAAGAGTTTGCCATCTGAAGGTTTATCTGTCACTTGCTAATGGTATCTCAGTTTTTCTTCTTTTACCTCTCTTGCTCCTATGAGTAGAAGACCAGGGGAGAAGGCAAAACACATCCATCAGTGGGGTTTCCAGACTTATTGGTGTTGGATGTGCACACAGGTATCAGATGAACTAATATTCCTGCCAGCATGGAAGAATGAAAATGCAGGGAGGGGTTGCTCATAGGCAGATGGAAAAGGAAACCTCGGGGCATCAGCGCATGCGCAGGTCTGTACTGGGGCTGCTCATTGACTGCGTTTTGGCACTAAAACTCCAAGTTGTCCAAGAAGAGTCACGGTCTGGTGGATCGCTCTGGCATATTCACTGCGAATTGTTGATAGCTGAAATTTAGGTGGAGAAATGCATCCTGCCAGGATGAGCATTGCTTCTGCAGCCAGACTGCCATGCAGATACTTTCATTTCTCCAAGAAAGGCTGTGGCTCAGTGCAGGACATGCCCAAGCGGAGCTGAAGGTTATCATAGGCATTTATTTTAAGTTGACAGTAGTGTGGCGTTTTGGGCTATGGGTGGAACGTGGATTTTTGGGTGTTTTCCTGATTTATGATTGGAAATACTTAAAAAGCAGTTTCTGTTTTGCAGAAGAATAGCGATGTCATCTTCCTGTGAATAACACAGGGTGTTCACATCTCCATGGCGATTGCACGTGATAAAATAAACAGATGTTCCGAGGTTCTTCTACAAGAAAAGTCCTGTAAAGGTTTGAGGTTCAGTACTGCTAGTCCCTTTGCCTTCACTTTTCTCAAAAATAACAAGGTCTGCCACAGGGCACGCTACAGCTGATGGGAGGAGCGAAAACAGATCTGGAGAGAATTATGACCAGAAAAATTTTCATTAACTTTGTTTTAAAAATATTGGAGAAGATTTTAGGAATAAGACGCTTGCCTCAACATGCCTAGCCTTTATTTCCATCTGCCTTAATCCTGTCTTCAACTTTCATTTCATATCCTAATTCCTTTCCCTTTTCAGAAATGAATAGGGGTATCTCTTAAATTCCTCAGTCTCAATCCCTTGCTCTCTGCAGGCTGCAGGACAGCCTCCCCTCGAGGACGGATACTCATGCTAAATACCCCCCTGCACAATACAAGTACATTATATGGCTTTTTACCCGCATGTTTTCACAGACACACTCACATATACATACTCCCACCTGCAATTTCATAAGAGACTACAGCAGTCAAATGAATTTGAGCCTTTATTTGAGCAAATGTCAGAATTTGCTGACCTTCCTGGCACAGCTGCAGAGCGCTTCTGCCTGAGCCAGCTCCTGGGGGGCTCAGGGGGACTTGTGGGTCTGGGAAGATGCTGGGGTGGTGTTGGGTTGCAGTTGCTGCACAGCTAGCAGTGACAGAAAGGAGGGGAGGACTGCTGTCTAAGCCAATTTATTCTTCTTGATATTTCACTGGTGCCTGAGAGCCTGATAGGAGAGTGTAGCTGCTCAGTGCTCCATACTGCATACGGCCTCATAGACACATCGCTTTCCCAAGAGGCTTTATGCTGTTAAACACACAAAGGAAAGAGTGGAAGGGGAGTGAGGGGCAGTGGGGAGTGCTTCCCTCTCCGCCTGGCAGGCCTCTGGCTGTGCTGGAGCAGCACCAAAGTCTCTCAACTCCCAGCTCAGCATCTCATGCACAGCTTTTCTTATCTCTTTTTTTTTTGCATTCTTCAATGCATTTGATGGACTGCAGTTGCTGGAACATCCCAGACCTCATGAGAGGCTGAAGCTTCAAATGTAAATAGAATATTTTTTGGAGAGCTAGCCCAGCTCCAGCGATAAGCCTGGGGGAAGAACGGTTCACGGGCAGTTCTGTGCATCCCAGCCAAAGCTGACACACCAAGCATCCAGTAGATAGAGAGTTGTTGGATTTGTTCTCACTTCATATAAACTGTAGAGAGAAGAGAATTTTATCCTTGAAGGACAATAGAAAGAGATATTGGAAGTACATTCACCACACTTCCCATCTTTTTGGTACCCTTTAATTTCAGACGTTTTGTTCCAAGTTGGGTTTGCCGGAGCAATTATAAGGTGTTGGAGTTTATCATTTTCCTGGATGACAGCTGTACTCGGAAAAAAAAAAAGCAGTGAATAAAAGCCACGTTAGCAGTTTGCCCTGGGCTGCTTCTCACTGTGAGCCAAGCCCTCTGTACCAGAGCTCAGCTCTTTGCAGTTGGCAGTCCATTTATTTAAGAGCTATTAAAACACCCAAACACTTTTTTTCCCCCTAGAAATTCGACGAAATTGAATGCAATTAATTTCCATGTTCCTAGTAAGCAGTTCAATGATTTTTGTTCCACATTAGCTAATAAAGCTCTCACAATAGAAAGCTGTTTTCCTGCCACAATGAAGTAGTAATAATACTTTGCCCTTAAAACATCAGCATTCGTCCAACGGTCACAAAACATTTCGCAAAGGTGGATGAATGTAAGGGTTGGTATGTATACATACGTGTGTGTATATATATATACATATTATATGTATATGTGTGTGTATATATATATGGACCATCTGTCACGGGCATTTCTATCACAATCTCTTGTCTCTAACTGCAGTCACAGCTGGTTCCGGCTGGGGTGAAAACCGACCCTCACCAAGGATATGTGTTAACTTCCAGACCTCTGAATTCTTTAGAGGTGTTTTAAAATGTCCGAAAACACCCATTCGCCCATTCAGTCTCTGTTCCCTCATAAAAGCAAAAAAAGACTGGGATTTTTTTGATTATGCTTTTTTTTTGCTAAAAAAATCCCAAGCCAACAAGCAAAACCCCTCGGCTCCAGTTGGCCGGGAGATTTATTAGGGTGAGGTGGGGAGAGCTAATTTTCTCCAACGGTTTCAATTTCATTTCTAAGCCGAAAGAAAATAAATCTTGAAACCTCCATTTTTTTTTTATTAAACGTAATGCTATTTTCTAGCCAACCCTAAAACTAAAAAAAAAAAAAAAAAGAAAACAACCACCCATAACCTAATATGATCCAGTCTTGGGTGCCAAGAAAAATCCTTTCTGACCTGGCTAAGAGACCCGTGTGCTCCAGGCGGGCACAGCAGCGCGGGGAAAGGTTGGGGCAAATTCTGGAGAGACTTTTTCCTCTCCAGGAAAACTTGATGGGAGGCCCATCAACCCTGGATCTCTTCCCTTTATCCAACCAATAATTCAGACTCTCGGTCCCCCGCCAAGTGCTTGTCCCTTCAGTAAACCCTTTGGCCCCACTCCTCGATGGCAAAGAAGTCGTTCCCCCTTGGTTGTCTGAATGGCCAAAGCTCTTCACGTGGCCTTGAGAGATTTATCTTCTCCTGAATTTACCCTTGCACTCCTCACCCCTCTGTCCTCTCCCCTCCGTCCTGGCTGAGCCTGGCTTGGCCTCTCTTTTTCAGACTTCTGAGATGCTTCTTCTGCTCCAGTGCATGAGAAATGTGACCACACACAGTGAGAAACTCCTATGACTCCTTCCCTTGGAGGCAGATTTGCTGGGGAAGGGGGCACTGAACAGGATCTTTCAGCCTGAAGCCAGAAAGCTTCGATCCCCTTCGCTGTACGATGTTTCGAACAGAAAGCGGCATGATTCAGGCTGATGTCAAATGGCAAAGCGTAGCACTCTAGTAGAAAATTATTTCCAGTTGCTTTCCAACAAGTGAAATGAATCCAGCCCAAAGCAGCCCATATTCCCCACATTCACCCACCCGTGAGCAAAGTTGTGTAACAAAGCGCTCAATGCCAAGCGATTTCCAGAGTGAGAAGATAAGGGGATATATCATATTTAATTATGAAAGCAGCTGAGTCAGTTCAGAGATTTAGATTTAGATTCATGAGCATCTGCGAGTATGGAAATAAAACAGACCGCTTTCAAAATATACTTTAAGATCCTTTGCCAAACATGTATTCTTATTCACCTTTCAACCAACACTAACCTTTTTAATTATAAAGGGAGCAAATTCCGCTATTATGAACCGTTGACTGTCAGTAGGAGAAGAAACATCTGTCCTGCGTTAACTGAATTTTCTAAAGGATTTTATTTCCCAAAAATGCCTCCTTTTTACAGGCTTTAGCTTTATTAGTACTGTAAACACAATAAATTGTATCAGTTTATATATCCACTACATTTTATTCAGAATGAGCACCTGGGTTTTAATAACCACGGATGAGAAATCTTTATGAAATACAGTGTATTTTTTATGAAATGCAGTGCGATCACTGGACGATTCACCATTAAGTTTGCTGGAGTCAGCTTTTCCCTCTGTTCACTTTCAGTTGTCATTTTCCCTCTCATGGGGACAATATCTGTCCCCTGCTGCCACCTGCACCTAAATCAGGCCAGGCCATCCCTTCCTTTCCATCCACAGATTTATAAGCTTCCCCATCCCTGTGCCAACACCATCCGCTTTCTTCCCTGCTGCTTTGCCAAAGGCAAGTGCAACACAAAACAGTCTCCAGGCCACCTGCCTGGGCTGCAGCCACATTAAATGCAGACAGGTCTCAGGTCTGAGGCTACATCTGCACCGTGACGAGATCAGTGTAGCCGTTTCAATATCTCAGCAACACAAATTAGATGCCCTGGAGCTTGGCAGCGAAACAGTCATCGATTTACTGAGGTGGCCGGGACGACCCCAAGCTGCCCCACAGCATCAGTTGGTGCAGGATATGTTCCTCCATCCTTCCACAGAAGCAGAGCCCTGACCTCTCCCTCCCTTGATTCATCCCTCCATCCCATCCTTCTTCCCCATAGCTGACATCCCTCTATGAGAATTGACTCACCCTGAGCTGCCTGGACTATCTACAGCGGAAGCTTTACAGATATTAACTCTCCTTCTTGGACTTACTCATAGCTTCCAGCAATGCTGATTTTATCAAACTGCAGTAGCTAAGAAGAACTCTTCCTTCTTCAGAAATTCAGCAGACTCCACCTTCCAGAGCATGTCCTAAAATGGAGAAAAAGACACACACCATCACTAAGAAAACAGAGGTTTTAAATATTGACTGGGTTGGAAAACAATCATTTCCTTTGTGCTTGATCCCCATTCTTCAGTGCTGGGTACAGCACCAGAAAACTGCCCAAATGACTGTTGTCATCTGTAAAGATCCTTTTTTTCTAGAGTCTAAGAGAGGCTTCAGACTTTCTGGATAGCAGCACATGTTGCTTTATATGCCTGGCTTGAGTATTTTATTTAGCTTGATTTGTTTTCCACTTTCCACTTAAGGCCTTGGAACTGGCCTGTTTTTCACACCTGAGGCTCACAAAAGGTCTGTAGATCCATGCTGGACACAGGGGAAGGGGGCAGGAGATGGCTGGCAGGGAAAGAGATGCCTCCAGAGTCCAAAAGGTAATTATTTATGTATCCAAAATGTCACTGGCTGGACAAATGATTGGAACAACTGACCAGAGCCTTGAGCTGTTTCATGGTGAGGGAACAGGACTCCTCCAACCAGCGCTGCACTCACGGGTGGAATTTCTAAAGTAAATGGAGCCACTGCTCTGCCTCTTGTTCCGAGGCCCTGACCCAGAGCCTGCTGCAGCCAACGGGAGTCTTTCCATCAACTGGGGAAGGAATCTGAGGTACAGAAACACTAGATTGTGTGCACAGAAAAACAACTAGAAAAATTCTGTTGGCTACAGTTGTTACCGTCTTGCATGTTTGTGGATTTGTCTGGCTGGACACATGGTTGGAAGAAAGATTTAGGACGACACACATCTCCCCCTAGAGAATTAACTTCCCTTATTCCCATCTGACCAAACCACCAAGCCCAGCAAACATCTTGACACCAGATTCTTTTCTAACATGTTTGCTAATCTGCAGTGGAGATGAGACTGAAAGGGTGAGATTCCATTGCTAAACTGGTGAGGGTGTGCTGTGCATACACAAATCAGGGGGAAAAATCTGGAAGTATAGATAAATCTTTCTTGCCCACAGAAGTCTTTTAGCTGGAGATACACGCAGCTGGCTGGGAATTATGTGGATGGGATCCTTACTCCAGTTTGGAGTGATCTAGCTGGGCAAGTCACCTTTGTTCTGCATTGGCACTGGAGACATTTGAATTACTGTGCAATTAGATGTTCCTGTCAGTCCAGATGTTTCACAGCTATTGTTGTTGGTTTGTTTTTTTTTTTTAACTTCACACTCCTGGGCACATTATAGAGAAATCTTGCATAACAGAGGCTCTGGAGGCACAGTCAAGTCAGAAGTAAATCCTGATGTCGGAGCGTCTGCAAGCCTTTCCCACAAACCTGATATTTCTGCTGACAGATCTTTCACTCATGCCCCGTTTTACACCCACTTAACCTGCATTTATACATCTATTGGGAGAAATGTCTTCTTGCTGACAAAAAAAAAAGAGAAAGGCTCATATGTGATGAAATAATGGTGGCGGTGATGAAGCAGCCCTTAGTCAGAGAGATGAGCTGTAGGAGTTCATTACTCACAGGGAGTACAACCTTGCTTTTGTCGATACGGTTCCTTGCTCAGGGTTGTGCTGAAATATTATGCAGCCGGTGTTATCTTCACTGCAATTATAGGATGTTCACCTGTTTGTGCTAGGCTTGGATTAGCCCCAGTACTTATACATCTGGTAAAGATCCAGTTGGCTTTTTTCTGGGTTTTTTGTTTTTTTTTTCACTTGGGCTTTGGCCCATGAAGGTCAGGAGAAACAGAATGTGTATGCTAAACCTTTGATCACCTCGAGCCGATGAGAAGCTGTGATTCATTTTAATCCTTTGAATGCTCAAATGCAAATCCAGAAATCTGAATTAATATATTTCGCTGGCATCGCCGAAGGGTTGTGAAACAGGAAATCAAGAACATAATAACTTAAACAAAAGCTTATGAAGAAATAATGGCAGTGGAATGGGTAATGAGTCAGAGTGCAGGCTGTGCGGCTCAGAGAGGACTGTAAGAGCCCGGTACCAGTTTGGTGGGGTCTGGGGACCTGTTGACCCTGAAGTTTCTGGAAAAGACCAGCCTAAAGCAATTGCTAGCATTTTATTGCCATGTTATATCTTCATAGTAAAAAAATCCTTAATAAAGTAGCTTTCTTTGACCTTATGCTGAGTCTCAGTTAGACTCCTTGCCCATGGGTATTCCTGGAGCCCATTGTCTGTGGCAAAGGTTGATTTGTGTTGCACGGAAGGAGTGGAGAAGGTCTCCCTCGACATGCCAGAGATGCTACGATTTCATTGCTTCTTGTTACTGATATTGAGCAGCAGCCTTACAAAACACAAGACCTAAAATGGATCAGGGGGGTCTGATCCTGTAAATTTTGATTATGCCTTGTCAATTGATCTCTAGTGTCACTTATCATAATAAAAAGTGACATAAGTATTACTTAGACATGACAGTTACCCTGCTAAATTACTTACAAAGATTTAGTAGGTAATAGATGTTTCCATGAGGAACAGGTGTCACTAGTGAGTACAGTCATACGAGCAATAAATAACAAGTCATAAATGACCAACTCTGTAATAACAGATTAATCATCATTAGCCTTCTCTGGAATATTTATCATTGGAATCAGATCATTCATTTTCTGCCTGCGGCCTGCAACAGGTTAATTGACCACTTTTATCACTGAGCTGCACCTCTGGAAGCCTGATCCTGATTCTCTTTGCAATCCCATGGGGCTAGAAAAGATGTTGCTCCAAATTCTGTGAACTGATTGAACTGATGCTCCTGGCACAACGTTCTTGGCTCCTTCCTGGCTACCAGAGGCAGGAGACGTCATCACACCAATGTGGTCATAAAAATACTGAAAATATTCACTAGCCTGGGCACTCGTCAGGTCCTGGGGGAATGATTTCAGAAGCTGGTAATGTCTCTCTCTCATGCTACCAGTCTCTGCTGTCTGTAGTAGTCTGGGATTATGTCTGAGCCTGTGGAGCTGAGGAATTGTGTGTGTGTGTGTGTGTGTGTGTGTGTGTGTGTGTGTGTGAGCCACTGCCGGAAATTCAGCATCTGGAATCGATTGTGCCACAGTCGTCCTGAGCTAAGCTGGAAGCCAAAAGAGCTTCACGTTGCATGGGTGCATTTTTTTAATTCCGTGATTGTGGGATTTTCAAAGCAAACTCAAAAAAAAAAACCCCAAAAATCCAACTCCTATCATCTCTAATCCTCCCGAGTTGACTTCACATTCTTCAGTTTCAAGGGTCAAATTGTAACCCTTGCACAGGAGCTGGGGAAAAGCTCCCACACCCTGCCCTTTCAAAGAGGACCCATCATTCCCACGCACACAGCCCCCACAAGAAGCTGACCTGGGAGAGAACTGACCCTACCTCCACAGCGCCAGGAATGATGTGCAGCCACATTTCACCTCTTCATGTCACTCACGTAGCAGTGAAGAGACCATAACAGAGGCTGAGAACAACCCCTCTGGAATCCCACAACTATCTCCATGGTAGGCAACATCCCTGTGCTCTCTGCCTCCTCATTCCCTTGGGTGAATGCACATCAGGAAGATGGAAAACAGAGAAGAGAAGAAGGTAGCAAGAGTGGATTTGGTGTTGTGCAGAACCTCATGAAGCAGCCACAGGACTGCTCTAGGGTACACAGAGGACAATACAACCTCTGTTTCTTCCAGTGTCAGCAGAACACGAGAATTTTTACTGCTTTGGCATCGCTGAGCTCAGTTTTGCTCTCTTAGAGAGAAGTTTCTCTCTGAGGTTTTAGGGGCTGCAACATGACCTCTCTGTGCTGCAAGAGGTAGGAGCCAAAGCGTGGATTCAGCAGCCACGCCTGGAGGATGGTGCACACAGCCAGGCACTGGGACTGGGACTGGAGCATCATCCTGTCATGGCTCAGTCTGTGATAACTGTAGGGTTAAAGAACAGCCGCCACTTTGTGGCAGAGGCTGCAAGGCTTTACAGCGGCATAAATCTGGGATTAAACAGCTCACCCTGTGGCCCACCCCTTTCCTGGGTAACACCACAGTATGTGGTGCGGTTAGTTGGGGTTTTTGTTAGAGGCTGTTCCAGAACAAGACTCCTCAGGTGGTGAGAAAGCCCCCGATTCCCAGCCTGAACTGGCCTGTGATCAGTTAACCTCATTTGTTCCCCTACCAAAATCGCTCTTAAGTAGCTCTTCCCTGCCACAGGCATTATCTTTCCAAGTATTTATAGCAAGCACTCAATCCATTCTCTCTCCTAAACACCGAAGATGCCATTTCTCAAAATCTATCTTTGAGGAACTCCTGTGTGACGTGGACTGTCAGTAGTTCCTTTTTCCACTGCTGACTCGGTATTTCCCTTCAGTTGGGGAAATTGCTTAATTAGCTCCTCAAGTTTGCCCTAGTGAGGCAACATCTGGAGTCCTGGGTCCCGTTCTGGGCTCCCCAGCTCAAGGAAGGCAAGGAACTGTCAGAGAGAGTCCAGCAGAGGCTGTAAAGATGATGAGGGGAGTGGAGCATCTCGTATAAAGACTGAGAGACCTGGGTCTGTTTAACCTTGAGAAGGAAAGACAGAGGGAATCTTATAAACTTTTATAAATATCTATAGGGTGTGGGTCAGGAGGATGGGGCCAGGTTCTTTTCAGTGGTGGCCAGCAACAGGACAAGGAGCAATGAGATGTCACTGAGATGCAGGAGAATGTAGTTCTGAAGTGAGCTCTGAATCTGGCTGCTTGTCCTGTGGCTTTGCCGTATGAATATATTCCAACCCCTGTTTTATGGGTAGAACTGTGCTCCACTTTACCAGGACAGATTAGCTAAGACTGCACATTCTAAGCATCACAAGAAAATGAGTATCAGCCCATTTAATTTTTTTAAAATTTTCTGGCCTTAAAAAAGCACAATTTGTAGGAGTAAGATGCCCCCCAGCTCCCAACACTGGCTTACTGATCATAATATTCCTGCTCTATCCGCTACCTTGATCCTGCCACAGAATTTGTGCCACACTCCAGCCAGCAAATGATCACCGAGGGATGTTTAAACTGAGAAAATAAATAAACCCTGGTGCATTCTGAAGGGATGCAGATTTTTACTGCATATGAATCTGAATGACATACATTATGTCTGCATTCAGCAACAAATCTGTTATCTCCTGGCCCCGAAAACATGCCACAGATGCAAGTTACAGAAAAACAGCTGCTACAGAAAGGGGATATGTAATTAGTTACCATCAAAAAAATCCATGAACCTGAACAAATGTGAACTGCTATAAAGTCTCACTGCTTACCACAACAGAGAGAACAAATCTAGTTTAGAAGGGAAATGATGCAAAGCACTGATCTCCAAATCAGGAACATCCCAGCAAGACCTCCCACAGCAACAAAAGAATTTAAAATAACACGGGGAAAAAACAGGACAGGGCAGACACCATTACCTGGGCTGCACAATCAGATCTAGAACCTTCACTATTACGATGAAAACACATACCGATTAAACCACTCTGACACTGTCACTAGTGAGACTGTGCTTACTGCAGGCTGATTACACCATACAATTGCTAAAACCCAGATTTCTAATCAAGCACATAGTTATGGTTTAGGAGAAAGAACTAGAACTGGAATTGAAAATCTGAGGGCTTTTAATTTGGCCACTGGGAACATTGCCTGCTGCAGCCTCGGGCAGGGGGCACTAGCTTACAGAAACTGTCATGTGAATGTGTCACTAGAAGTGAAGTGGGTCCTTGAGCACACAGAAATTGGCCTTCTCTCAATTACAGGAGGCCTGAGTGGACATAATCAGCTGTTGGCCATGAAGTTACGTCAATGGAAAATAAATACCCCTGAATAAGCTCTTTGACACTGTACCTGGTAAGTTCTTGCTCTTCAAAATGGGGTAAGAACTGGACTATCAAGTTGTTATGAATCATTATACGACAGACTATGTATTCTGAGTCTTGGGCCTTAAAATCTCAAAATGTAGGGTTTTTTTGTACTCTTGGCTTTTGTGTTTGCTTTAATTATTTCAACCTTTGCCTCTCAATAGTTGTTTCTGCAACAAGCCGCTACAGGGGCTGCCCAGCTCCGCTCCTGGTGTGACAGTAGAGTCTCAGACTGTCTGTGTTTGGATATTGGAGTCTCAGGGTTGGATCTACTTAATGATGATTTTGGCTGCTGCAGTGGTGTATCAGGCTCTAACATCTTGACTTCTTGACTTCAGAAATCGGAGGGAATCTGTCTCCTAGCCACCAAATGATTATGCGCCGAGGAGCTTTCTGCCCAAGTCTTTGTGGGCATGCGAAGTTTACAAATATGTGAAAAAGAAAATGCCATCTAGCATTTCCTCCGGCCTAAGAATATACCACATTATAAGTCTGTAATTGCTGAGCTCTGTGCAATATAAAAAGAAGAGCTTACAAAAATACAGAGCAAAAGCTCCCGATTCCCCAAAGGACAAAAAAAACGGGAACAACATATTCTGAAAGCTCGTCCTCAGCGGCCAAACTCTGATCCAACACAGATGTAGTTGAATATTGTAGATGGAGAAGATTATAATGTTATATATTGTTTTTCTTGCCTTATCATTCTCTACATTTTTATGGGACAGTCACATCTTGCTTCATGTATGAATGTAAATACATACGTAAATGAATACTTTTGTGCAAAGCCTTTTTCTGATGTCAATGATGGGATGTTAGATGTACAGCATGCTAAACTGCACGCTTTTGTCTTTGGAGCATTATACTATTTCCTGATAATAAAAGTATGCAACCCCAGTTTATTGCTCTCCATTTAACAAAGGAAATCAATGTTTATTTTGTATGTCTGAAAAGTACAAACTCAATTAAAGGAACGACCGATGAAATGCCGTCTCGGAAGCTTGTACACAGGCTTAATCACACATGTGGGAGAAACCCCCCTGGAAGACCAATGCTGCTGCCCATCGAGAATGATGCCAAAATCTACTAACTCCAATAGGAACAAGAAGCGGCCCAAACTCCTAGTTAGCTGGCCTCTCCAGGCTAAGGGTTGGCAAGAAACTTCTAGCATCTGCTGCAGGATCCTGTCTTCTGCTGTGTATACAGAATCGCTCCTTTCACAATAGCCCACGTCTACAAAGACTGATTGCTGTGAAGCGCTGGCAGCTGGATCTGAGCACCAAGTGGTGTGTGCAGCTTGGATCCCTCAAAGAATTGATCCATCCTTTTGGTATTAATTTTACTGTATTTGAGCAACGTACAAGGGTGGACAAACGTCATAATTGGAAATGGCCAGTCCTGCCTTGTACCACTGTGAGGTGCTGGCAATTTGCAGAGTGTTGGTTAGGTATTTCCCATTAACAAACATGGCAAGTTTCAAAAATCCTTGATGTCGGTTGGTTAAAATATCACTGATAAATTTTAACAAGCCTCACTCCAGCAGTTCTCTGATTTTTAAGACAGAAAAAATGAGTCTTTTTGCTGGGACATACTGCATTTTCAGCACCATCACTGGTAAAGCTGAAGCCAGTGACACAATTTTTAGCTGTGTCATTTTCAGAGTGATTTGCACAGCCACTTTCAGATGAAAAAGACATTAGATAGGACAAAACAACGCACGGGGTGTTACCATGAGGGAGGCCTGTTCCACTCCCTGACTACTGGCTTGCGTAATGTGATGGTCAAACCTATTGGAACTACACAACATGCTCTGTTTTTCAGTTTCATAGACCGTGATGTAACTCCAAAACAAGCAGTGATTAATAAAATATCATACGTCCCACCCAGGGCAAGAAATGTCGCACTGCTCCAATCTTTGCTGTTAGACTGAAAATGCGTCTCTAGAAGAGTTTCTGCGGGGCTGTTTCTGTCTGAGACATGGCAGCTGATCTTCTCTGCCCCATAAAATTTAATGTTAAGTGGTACAGATGCTCTAGGTACAGCTGGAGAATGACTGAAGTGGTTACGATTGCATAAATGGTTCCTTGCTTAATATCCTAAGTCATCATATCTGCTGGGGTTTGTGCTTCCTTTAAAAAACTACAGAACTGAAAAAGAAGTATCAAAGAGGAAAATATATGAATTTGGGAATGTCTCGTTTCTAGAAAGATGACTCTGTCATGTCTCATGCATCAGGGACTACCTCATGGCTGACTGCTGCAGGGAGGGGTGCATGAACCCTGGACCAGGAATTCCCATGGAAACCTCATACGTTCAGACAGATTTGTTCATTGCTCAGCTTCATTATCTCTTATCCTCATTAAAGTAAAAAATATCATATGAACCAGGATATTGCTCAGTAAAGCTTCATCTAAATGAACTCACACTGAAGGAGTGGGAGATGAAAATGAAAAGGGGAGAGGTGAAGAGAGGCACAAGTAAAGCTGCTGCGTGAAATGTCTCCATTTCCAGGGTCACACAAATCAAGAGCCGATGTTTTAGATACTCTCCTCTGGCTATAACTTGACATGTCAAAGAGGAGTTCTGCCCCACAGACCTTCGTTTTTTCTCCCCTTAGGCGAGTAAGAGGAGATGTTTCTGTCATCCAGTGAAATTTGTCTTCTACCACGATGGTTACACTAGTAATTCAATTAATATCAGACTCTCAGATATCGAGGGGCTGTGAAGGCAGAAATCCCTCCAAGCCTCAATATTGTTTTGGGGATTTATTAGGACAATTCTACAAGGCAAAAGACAGTGCTGAGATGCTCACAGCAACCCAGGGTCTGCAACAAGCTGTCTGCTTTGCCTGGCTGCTGTTGTGCCAGGTCTGGATGGGAACCGGGATGAACAGTGCTGATGTGCACAAGACTGATCTCTCAGTTGGTGCCACAGCCTTTTTTGCAGATAATATAAGTACAGGAATAGTTTGCTGAAAGAGTATTTGGCCTCCAATCCCTCATGGCAGAGCATATGTGACATGACTGAGGCTGGCAGAAAAGCCTTGTGAAAGCACAGTCACTCGGCAAGTCGCTGGGATGAATATTTTTGTCACCAAGAAGTCACAATTATTTCTTCACCCTTCTCTGTCTTCTCTCCCTCCAGGCAAGAGAATGAATGTTAATGTTCTGTTATTCCTCCAGAGTGCATTACAGTGACATTACAGAAGCCAGAGAGGTATCTTGGATTTGATTAACCCCCTTGTACTGAAAGCATGAAAAAAATAAAGCCCAAGCAAGGGTGAATCTGAAGAGGAATTTCTTCAACAGCTTCATCTCTCTAGAAGCAGACTATTGGTTTTGCTCAGAGGCGATGAGCTGGCGAATAAAAGCGTTCCTTGGTAGGATTATCATCAAAGTAACCAAATTGAATAAATATGCCTGAATTGTAGACAGTAACCTGGGGCACAGTAAGGATCCAAACTGAGTCTTGAGGTCCGTTGTCACTGAATCCTTAGTGTGTTGCTGCACTGTACACACAGGGTAAGGCTCCGCTCACTCTCCATCATTGTATCTTTATCACGACTACATAGATGAGTCTAAAAGCACTTCTGTACCTCCAAAATATTTAATCAATTCTTCGCTTAACAAAGGTTGATTTTCCTAGCTGTTCTCCTGCTTGCATAGTGAAAAAAAACATGGTAAGGAAGAAAACGCTGCAGCAGCTCCTGCTTATAATTAAAACCACATTGTGGCAGAGCCCTGAGGACTGGCTGGGGGAGGTGGAGGCAAGGGGGCTCCCTGGCTCTGCTCGCAAGTATGATTCAATAAGTCATTTCCAGGGTAAACATATAAATCTGTCCTTCTTGAACAGAATCCAAACAATCAGAAGTATCCCCCTTGCTGTACTCAAAACATCTCCACTGCTACTGAGGAAATAAAAGGAGTGGATAAAAACAAACACCCTTTGGTGGAAGTTGAAAAGGAAAACATTCAGTTTAAATGTTCAGATGACCACTGAGTAACTTCGCTCAGAGGCTAAAGTTCTAGCTGTTGCTGATGTTCCCGATAAGGACCCTACCTCATTAGTGGCGTCATGCATGCTCTGATGTTGCTGCTCAGAGCGTTAGGATTAGATGTTTAGATGGATGCCCCAGAGAAAAGAAAAAAACAGATGGAAAAAAAGAAGAGAATGAAAAAATCAACAGTTCTTCCCCTGGAGCCACTATGGTTTAGCTAATGTGCAAGTCTGGATTTGTACAGAAAGCAGAACCTTCTATCGCATCCTGTTTTCATCAGTGTGCCCTGCTGGGGGAGTGTAGGACTGGCTCGTTCAAAGGGCCAAGATCAAGAAGAAAACTCTTTTCATGAGGGTCACTACTGCTGTGTAATCTACGCTGATCTGTTTAGACAGGTTTATAACTTGGTAAAAGGATTCAGCCAGGTTCCCACATTGTAGACAGCACAAAGCCGATCAAGTTACAGCCACTAGAAGTCAGGAAGATGCCACCACACAGTTCATTCTCGCCGTGTAATCAGCTGGATTCTGCCCTGAGGATCTATAAGCAATTCAACAACACAACTACAAGTGATTTTCCGGTAAACACACATAGGAGACTGCATATTTCTGTGGTTCTTTCACAGGTCTTTGGTAGCTGCATACTTAAGCACTTTATCTTCAAATCTGCCAGCTTAAACGTAAATTGTTTCACTAGAAAATAGTTGAGACTCTGTAGGTGATTTTTTCCCTACTTCTTGCTTAGCTGATTCCACTCTTGAGCTTATATTTATTCTAGACGACTACGATGAGATTGAATTCCCAACAGTGCAATACCTGGTGCTACAACACTCAATGGATCATTTCCATCTTGAATACAACCCCTTCCTGCGTTAGCTCAGTTGTGTGTGTCACTAAGACGCACATGATCCCATCACTTGACTGTGTTTCTACGCACAGAGGGAAGGGCAGGCAGTGGAGTGAGTAGTCAGAAAAGAATTACATTATTTCTGTCAGTCCTTTCACTAGAGAGAACATTTAGAGACATTATTGGCATAGTCATGTGAAGTGTTTTCCAGAGTAGATTTCATCAAAAGACTTCAAAAAGGGTTAGGAACATAAATCTAGTATTTAGATGATTTTGTGAGGAACAGACTAATTCAGCTTTGCTTTAGAGCTGAAGTAACTCCCGGTGAGAGCCCAACACGTTTTGTACAGCTGGATCCTCATTATTTGAACTCATCTGGGTGACGCAGAGTGTGTCAGGGCAATAGTCACCGTCGGGGACCGGAACACTGAATTTATTCTCCAGAACTGAGAAGGGATAACCCAGAGCACCCACACAAGGAAGAGCTGGAGGCACACGGGGCACTACAGAAGTTTTGGCTGGCAGAGACTGTGGTATCTAGGAATGGTTGGACTCGACGATCCTGGAGGTCTTTTCCAACCTAGTGATTCTGTGACCTATACAGTGGCATCCAGGAGAGCTGCTCTAGCAGAAGTAACTGCCTCTTCCTTCTGTCAGATACCAATATAGGGTCAGGCAGATGCACTAGGCAGCTGCTTTATCACCTGAACATATTTTATATTAGGTCACTTCTGGGTAGCTTTGATGTATCAGTGGGGTTTATTTCCCAGTTCCCATGTGTGATTTGAAAGCGTGGCCCTATGGAGGGCTGAAAGTACTGTTGAATTGCTTTTAGGGGCCCAGGACTTAAATTCCTAAGCTGCCTAGGCACAAGGCATTACGATACAAAGCAAAGCAGTACCCAGGTACTTTTAATGATTCAGATTTAAGTGGATTTATTATTGATATAAAAAATATAGGTGATGAGATTGAAATAGGACCTGATGAAGTCCATTAACCCCTAAACCATCTTACTCTGATCTAACTGGTGCTTTAAAGCTAAAGGAAAATGCCACAAGCTTAGTCCTAAAGTTCTCCTTGAAGACACCTCCAAGTAGAAAGCAACTTTGATAAGCACTTCATGTCCCTTAAGGGGCACTTTCTGCTTTCATAGCACTTTCTGGAGGTTGGGAAATCAGCTGTTTGGAGCCTGTTCTGAACAGTTTACACTCTGGGAGCTTCAGTATCTTGGCTAGTGGGATTGTGCTTCAAAGGGAAGTTGGGGCAGGGCGGGGGTTACCTTGCAAAATTAGGCTCCCAGTCTACAGCCACGGACACTTATTGGCTGCTACTGCAAATCACGGTTATATTTTCTACAAGAGAAACTGCTGAAACACTGCATCCAGCTGCTAACAGCTGGGGTGCTGGGGAATATAACACATGTGGTGAGCCATTTTCTTGGAAACTTTTTAGAGATCTAAATACAGTCTGAAAAGGGAAATAATTTTCACGGAAGATACCTTCCTTTTGTTAGCTTCCTCTCCCAACAGCGTTCCTCTGATGTGTCGCTTTGCGGCAGGAAGCAGAGAGGCTGCTTGCAAACAGTTAGGATACCGCTTCACCACAAAAGATCTGGCAAAGCGTTCTGTGGCTTTAGTTTCATGTTGAGCAGGGCAGGATCAAAAGACCAGCTTCTTTCTTTTCCTGAATCAAAACGAGGAAAGCAGAGGAACCTAACTATTTCCATGCCCGTAGGGCTAGAGATGAATGAGAATAGCAAAATCTTATTAAATAAAAAAAAGATTAATTCACTCATTTGGTATTGGCACAAGCAAGATCGTTAATAGTCTGAGTACTTAGTTGGTCAAACATTGATTTCTCTAGAAGTTCATGATTCCTCAAAGATTTATAAGAAAGTATTTCATCAGAAAATTCAGAGAGGGGAAAAAGCATAATCTAATTCACTGTTTCTGTATCCTAATGCTTTGACATTTATTCAAAGGTGAAGCAGAGGATCCATTTGTCCTAAATATTATACTGCAAATAGTGGAAATGACTGTTTTCAGAAAGTCATAGGCTGAACTTTGCTTGTATTGCTGTTACTCTAACAGTTATGTCCATAGAACATACCAACTGGCAAGAAATACATCGACAGAAAAAGGAAAATGTAACTAATATTGGTAGGTAATTTATTTTGTATCTTCCTGTCCTATCAGCACCATTAAAACCGAGTTAGCTTTGGATGGCTAATTTGCTTTTGAAAGCATCTCCATCTGTGTAACATGTTTTATTAAATCTAAACCAAATTTGGTACAAAAGCAATTGCGTTTTTGCATGCTAGAAAAGATGTATTTCCTGTTAATTTTGCAGACATGCCTTTTAATTTTATGCCCAGTGATCTCAGCTCAGCTCCACTAAAAGACAGTAATTTCCAAAGCCTTCTCTAAATTGTCACTGAATGCTATTTATTAGAGGTGATCCTTTAATAAAAGGGGAAAAAGAACTGGATGTAGCTTACTCAGGGGATACTTCTTAATTCTTTCTGTTGCCAAGAGGTTACCAAAGAAGGAAGTTTTTATTGTATCTTGGTAACGTTTCACTAGCAAATTATATCACAGGGCAGTAAGAACATGTAAAGAGGACAAAGTTACTAGAATTGCTCCTTTATTTCCATTGGTTGCAACAAAAACATTCAATCTCCTCTTGAATCTGTTTTCTCAAGTGTCAAACACCACACCAATAAATAAGAATTGCAAGGCAAGAAGAATTATGAGCCTTCAGAAGCTATACTTGTAGTGGCCAGGTCCTACCTATCTAGATCATTCAGGATATCTTGTGTTTGGGAAAAGTGAAATATTTCATCACCTTTTGTTTTCAAGTGTGAGCTGAGAGGTGAGAGATGGACTTGTGACAGAGGCACTGCAGAGCCTCCATCCTCAGCATCATGTGCTGCTTCTGGCTTTGTTGGAGACTTTGGCAAGTCCTTTACCCTGTTAGCAGGAATAAGAATATGTATTTATCACTTTTTTTTTTATCGATACTTTGCCATGTTAAAAGCAAATACAAATCTTGAATTGTGGGTGCTGTGAATGATCTGTCCATCTGTTTTTGTCTTACAAAAACCTGCTTTCTTAGCATTTTCCTAGCAGCTCTTTGCTTCTCTAAGGAAGATGGACAGATAGGATTGCAAACAGACACACGGGTACTGGGTACAAATGTCCAGCAAGCCGGGTCCTGCCAGCTGCAAGACAAAAGCCGGTGACGGGTGCAGCATCGTACAACATAGACCACTGCTTATCTTCAGTGTTTCCATGGGAGCTGCCCCGTTTTGAGCCAGTTTACACAAGAGCGGTTTTTGGAACAGCCTGATGGATGCAACGTTCACAAACGTATCTCGTGCTTCTGAAAGCACAGATATCATCCTAAATCCTTAAGCCATCTCTATGGAAAATGGAACTAAGATTCCCAAAGCAGCTGTGTGTTTGGGTTTTTTCCCTTGAAAAGCTTATAGTCTCCATCTGTGAATTAACTCAGCTGCTCTCAGATGCTGTGGATGAGGTAAATTACTCTGTTGTGTGGCTGAACTTTTCTTACTCCTTGGTAATGTTTGGCTGTGTTAAAAGGCTGTAGTCCTTACCGTGACTTTAATCTGTATCTGACTGATTATGCCTGTGAAGGAGAAGTGATTTTTGCAAATGTTGATCTGTTGTTTTAAAGGAGAAGGAGGAAGCTTACATTCAGTATTAGCAGCCAAATGGGGACCTGCCAGGCTTAGGGCAATGAATAAGCTTGTGGCTTGCACCATTAAGAGCAGGGGGAGAGAGAGACTGGGACTGGGGTTTGGATCTTGTTAGTCTGTAAAGTAACTGAAATCGTATTTACTCCTGTTAATGAAAATTTATAGGAGCTCTGTCCCTAGGAAGAAGGACGTGCTTTATCCTGAGTTGTACTTTTTCGCAGTCTATCTGGAAATAACGTGTTTATGTGGGCTGGAATAACTGAAGGCAAGCTCTTTATGCATTGCTGGGTAGTTCTGACTTAAAGTATTTGATAAGCTGTACGTAAAATATGTGGGTTTAGTTTCTAAATATCTCTCTCAAAGCCTCTTCTTCCACTGTGCCTTATTAAAAGAAAAGCTGTAAGAAAGGAAGTGAGGAAATTTGAAAGTTAAAAAAAGTTCTAGGGGTTTGCCCAGAGAACAGAGGAGGCTGTAGGAAGCTTTCCACAATGTGTCAGCTCTCCTTGCCTCCTATTAATGCATTGAAATTGCTATATTGGTTAGTTTGTATTTCTTTAAAAGGTGTAAATGTGCCTAGGACCTCTTAAGGAAGAAATTGCTCTTAGAGACAGAGCTCTCAAAGACATCAGGATTAAACTTAGCAAAAACTTGATTGGAGATGAAATCCTTTCATTGTGTATCTGGGTCTCTGTAGTGGATGAGGATGTGTTTACTGGGCTGAAGGTAAGAAGCAATCACTTTAATTGAACGTGTCTGAAGAACGTTTGCTTAGAAACCACCTCCCACAGGTAAAAGATAAAAGCTCTGCCCCAATCAACAAGTCAGGCTGCCTAGTGTGATTTGTGATGGGAGGATGCATGTCACTCACAGCAAACTAGGAGAGGCTGGAGGATGGCTTGGGCTGGTACCTTTGCTCTTGAGTGCCAGTGATGATGTCCTTGCCTTGAAACAACCCCAGTGACCCAGTGCTGCTGGAGCTGGTGTCTGCAGGTAAGGTACAGAAAGGTAGTTCTGATCCTCCTGAAGTCAATGAAGACCCCATGCTATTTTAACAAAGGGGAGAAAGGGTTTAGTGCTCGTGCTTTAATCAGCTGAGGTGTGATGGCAGGTGGTGGTTACTTTTCCTGCAGAAGATGCTCCGTGACAGCACATTTGGGTAGCAAACTAAGCTATTGCCTACATACCACACACAGTAATTAGCAGATTTGTAGATAGATGTTGCCGATAGCAAAAATAATTTGTCCAGTTGTTTGCAATGTTAATGCAATGATTTGGTTTGACAAACATTGTAAGCTCAATGGATCCTCTTCTTATTAACCTGCCTACTGTCCCCTTGAGAGCTGCTGTGCTGCCCAGGTACAACAGGAGAGACTCTGAGCTGTTTAACGTCATTAATGTACAGAATCTGAGCTGCTGCCTCCCAGGTCAGATGATAAAAGCCCTAGTAGTGCACTTTATTCACTGACACTTTCTATAAGATTATGCAAAACCAATGGAGATGGGTCACCTACATTACCAGTCTGCCCAGGGCCATCAGGGGAACATCGTTGGCTTTTGCAAAGGTGAGGGTGGTGGTAAAGCCTTGCCTTCAACCTGGTGGGCTTCTCTAACATCCTTCAAGCCTGCAGATTTGGGGGTCTAGAAACACAAGTAACCATGTGATGTTCTGCTGCCCTTCCCACAGCTGCGCTTAGTTGTTGACAACATGACTTGGGAGAAAGCAGATAGTTTTGCAGTCCAGAAGTCTGGAATTCATTAGTGGAAATTTTCAGACGTGGGTTGTTTTTCTTTTTTCTTTCTTTTTTTTCTTCCCCCTATTCCTTGGCTTAGCTGCAAGAAGTCAAAGCAAACAGAGCCGAAAATTCATAGCGGAGGCTGTGAAAGAGTTTCTTTTCTCTCTCTCACCAAAGAAGTGACTGGACAGAAAATCAAACATGATTTTTCCCCCCCCTATTTTGATTTATCTATGAGAGTGAACCTTTACTTAGAAGGTGATCTCTGAAGAGCTTCTCTGAAATTCAGGCTTACTTGAAAAACACCAACAAAATAGTTGCTACTAAAGACTGCAGTTGAGCTAACTGTGGGAAGGAAAGGGGAGGAGAGAGAAGAAGTGATGTTGATTTATTCACTGAAGTGTTCAAACTGTGTAGTTTTGCCTACAAGAAGCTTTTTCTCATACCAAAAATCACACAGGAACCCTGCACAGAAATAAACTTTGTGTGGCGAAATGTTAGCCTGTGACGTTCTGACTTGAGACAGGAGCAAAGCTCTTTGATAATGTGCCGTGTCTCGGAAAGATGGAGTTTTGTGCTTTTTATCGGTTGAGTTTGTTCTCCAGGCAGTTAGAGAAGGCAGCAGCATTTCAATAATGCAACTACCTGGAAAAAAGCTGGAAGTGGAATTATTTGGGGGGGGAGTAAAAAAAATATTTGCATGAGTAAGAGTCCAGGAGCTCTGCAGCCTCCAGAGCCGGCACCAGTCCGGCTGCTGGCCTGTTGCTCTGGCTCAGAGCTCACAGCCAGGTTCAGCTATTCCCTTCTCAGAGTCTGTTTTGGTTTTAGGTTTATCAGCCATTCCATTATCCAGATTTGCTGCTCCAAGTTTCCTGTGTCTGGGGGGACATGGGGACTGCCCCCAGCTCCTGGCAACTCATTTCTAGAGCACTTTCCTTGTGGTCCTGTGTCCCAAGCCTGTCCCAGGAGCCACCCTTCCCTGCCACGTTACTTCCTAGCATCCTCGTAGACAATAAATATTTTCTACCTTGTTGCCCTCTTGTGATGCGAAGCCCTGGGAGAGGCTGGGCCTTGGTCCAAGGCCAACAGCTTTTTGACAAGCACAAGTGACACAGTTACAAATAACAAAGTTTGAGAGTTGCCTTTTCAATAAGTAAAGGGGAAGCCGGCAGAGAATTCTCACATGTGAAACATCAACTACTAAATTTTTTCAGCACACGCCGTGGCTCTGCTAGAAAGGATATTTCAGCGTGAGCTTCTGGAACCTGCGTTGCTTGTGAATGCTGAGATAGTTTATGCACACCTGCAGTCTGGAAAATCCTTTAAGCCTTACATAAATACAGGCTAACAAAAGTACTTTGCCTAGGTCTTTAAAAGTGTTAGGTAAACTTCTTTGGGATTGAGAAAATCAGTTGCTTGGAAAAAAAAGCCCTGTTTCTGCTTCTCATCTTTACACTTCTTGGATTCCAAGCTGAGTTAGGTTTTATCCCCTTATGCAGGAACAAGGGGAGCAGATCGATGTCTCTCAGCAACCTCAAAGAGAAGTCTTGTTATAAGAAAGCTTTGCTCATACCTAGGCAGGGTGATGATTCTTGCCAGTTGGAGGTAAGGACTAGTGAACCCCTTGGAGTCCCTCATCTCCAATCTTTAGTGTATGGAAGGCGCTGTGGTTGGTACTTCACTTAGCATCTGTGCTCCTCGCTCTGAGGCAGCCGGTAGATAATGTGACCAAGAAAAAATGAAATTGGGAATTTTTTCCCTGTAAACCGGAATATGTAATTACAGCAGATGATAATCCTCTATTTCTTGGAAAAGGCAAAGACTCAGCTGGGATTTCCTCAACATGATGCAGTTCAAAAAGCAAATGACACTTTACAGAAATTTTTGCAAAGTTAAAGTAGCAAATGTCTGGTCCTTAGTGCCAAGGGTGCTGGTGCTTGTTTGTGAACCCACACTCTTCCCTTCGGTTCCCAGAATGGAAATTCTTGTTCCAACTCCAGCGGCAGATGGAAGACAGGCTGTGAAGCTGCTCCTTCTGCCTTCATTTAGTGTTGCCTGTTATAAATGAACTTGGAAGATATCAGATATAACATAGAATGGTTCCTTATTAGAAAATTTCTCATGAATTTGTGATGATTTTAGCACATACAGGTTAAAACTGCATTCATTTAGAATGCTTAGAAGTAATTTCAATTTTTTGTACCAGGTGAATTTANCCCCCTATTCCTTGGCTTAGCTGCAAGAAGTCAAAGCAAACAGAGCCGAAAATTCATAGCGGAGGCTGTGAAAGAGTTTCTTTTCTCTCTCTCACCAAAGAAGTGACTGGACAGAAAATCAAACATGATTTTTCCCCCCCTATTTTTATTTATCTATGAGAGTGAACCTTTACTTAGAAGAGGATCTCTGAAGAGCTTCTCTGGAATTCAGGCTTACTTGAAAAAAACCAACAAAATAGTTGCTACTAAAGACTGCAGTTGAGCTAACTGTGGGAAGGAAAGGGGAGGAGAGAGAAGAAGTGATGTTGATTTATTCACTGAAGTGTTCAAACTGTGTAGTTTTGCCTACAAGAAGCTTTTTCTCATACCAAAAATCACACAGGAACCCTGCACAGAAATAAACTTTGTGTGGCGAAATGTTAGCCTGTGACGTTCTGACTTGAGACAGGAGCAAAGCTCTTTGATAATGTGCCGTGTCTCGGAAAGATGGAGTTTTGTGCTTTTTATTGGTTGAGTTTGTTCTCCAGGCAGTTAGAGAAGGCAGCAGCATTTCAATAATGCAACTACCTGGAAAAAAAGCTGGAAGTGGAATTATTTGGGGGGGGAGTAAAAAAAATATTTGCATGAGTAAGAGTCCAGGAGCTCTGCAGCCTCCAGAGCCGGCACCAGTCCGGCTGCTGGCCTGTTGCTCTGGCTCAGAGCTCACAGCCAGGTTCAGCTATTCCCTTCTCAGAGTCTGTTTTGGTTTTAGGTTTATCAGCCATTCCATTATCCAGATTTGCTGCTCCAAGTTTCCTGTGTCTGGGGGGACATGGGGACTGCCCCCAGCTCCTGGCAAGTCATTTCTAGAGCACTTTCCTTGTGGTCCTGTGTCCCAAGCCTGTCCCAGGAGCCACCCTTCCCTGCCACGTTACTTCCTAGCATCCTCATAGACAATAAATATTTTCTACCTTGTTGCCCTCTTGTGATGCGAAGCCCTGGGAGAGGCTGGGCCTTAGTCCAAGGCCAACAGCTTTTTGACAAGCACAAGTGACACAGTTACAAATAACAAAGTTTGAGAGTTGCCTTTTCAATAAGTAAAGGGGAAGCGGGCAGAGAATTCTCACATGTGAAACATCAACTACTAAATTTTTTCAGCACACGCCGTGGCTCTGCTAGAAAGGATATTTCAGCGTGAGCTTCTGGAACCTGCGTTGCTTGTGAATGCTGAGATAGTTTATGCACACCTGCAGTCTGGAAAATCCTTTAAGCCTTACATAAATACAGGCTAACAAAAGTACTTTGCCTAGGTCTTTAAAAGTGTTAGGTAAACTTCTTTGGGATTGAGAAAATCAGTTGCTTGGAAAAAAAAGCCCTGTTTCTGCTTCTCATCTTTACACTTCTTGGATTCCAAGCTGAGTTAGGTTTTATCCCCTTATGCAGGAACAGGGGGAGCAGATTGATGTGTCTCAGCAGCCTCAAAGAGAAGTCTTGTTATAAGAAAGCTTTGCTCGTACCTAGGCAGGGTGATGATTCTTGCCAGTTGGAGGTAAGGACTAGTGAACCCCTTGGAGTCCCTCATCTCCAATATTTAGTGTATGGAAGGCGCTGTGGTTGGTACTTCACTTAGCATCTGTGCTCCTCGCTCTGAGGCAGCCGGTAGATAATGTGACCAAGAAAAAATGAAATTGGGAATTTTTTCCCTGTAAACCGGAATATGTAATTACAGCAGATGATAATCCTCTATTTCTTGGAAAAGGCAAAGACTCAGCTGGGATTTCCTCAACATGACGCAGTTCAAAAAGCAAATGACACTTTACAGAAATTTTTGCAAAGTTAAAGTAGCAAATGTCTGGTCCTTAGTGCCAAGGGTGCTGGTGCTTGTTTGTGAACCCACATTCTTCCCTTCGGTTCCCAGAATGGAAATTCTTGTTCCAACTCCAGCGGCAGATGCAAGACAGGCTGTGAAGCTGCTCCTTCTGCCTTCGTTTAGTGTTGCCTGTTATAAATGAACTTGGAAGATATCAGATATAACATAGAATGGTTCCTTATTAGAAAATTTCTCATGAATTTGTGATGATTTTAGCACATACAGGTTAAAACTGCATTCATTTAGAATGCTTAGAAGTAATTTCAATTTTTTGTACCAGGTGAATTTATGAACACACATTCTCCTATTAAATGTTGGCCATTTCATGCCTTTAATTCAACATGAATCTGTGTTTGAGTTAATTTAAAATATAATCAAGCCACATTATAACATATATATAACGGGCTGCCCAGGGAGGTGGTTGATTCACCTTCCCTGGAGGTGTTTAAGGGACGGGTGGACGAGGTGCTGAGGGACATGGTTTAGTGACTGATGGGAATGGTTGGACTCGATGATCTGGTGGGTCTCTTCCAACCTGGTTATTCTATAATTCTATATCTGATCCAGGGTCTGAACGTGAATTGACTGTATGGCACTAGGATGCTCTTCTAGGCTGTGACAATGCCACGTGTGTGTGTCTGTAGAAGCACCAATTTAAATGTTGTTATGATTAGCAGACTTCAGCACTACTTTCCTCCAAAACCTCGGGTGGACCCTTCGTGGCTCGTAAAGCCAGAAGAGGCTGGTGATCATCTCTGGCTGCTGCAGGACCGATGGTAACTGCCTTGAGGTGGAGTTGATGTCTTGTAGCCTGATCCCTTTATGGGGGGTGGAGGAGAGTCTGGTGCGTGCAGCTGTACAAATAGGGGATTTGGCTGCTTTGGTTTGAAGTTTGCCAGCCAGCTTTGGTTGACTGAATTGAGAACCGCCTGCCTTTGCTGTCAAAATGTACAGCAGATAAAAAAGGTTTCCAATCTGCCTTGAAACTATGACCAAGGAAGAAAAATTTTTAAGAGTAAACCTACTTCATTTTAAGATGTAACTAAAATACAAAAAACAGAAATATCTTCTCCTTGCTTTTTTCTAGCAACTCTTGCCCTGCTACCTCCCTACTCTTAATTTTCCCCTAAATTTTGTTCAGGTTGTAGTCACTCAGTATCTGGGGTTTCCTCTTTAAACTGCAGAAGCCATAGGAAGCATTTAAGAAATGTGTGCTCACAACTCAAAGAAGCACAATTAATAATGGAAATACTACTTTTCCAATCAAAGAAGGCACCAGGATGAAAAAAAAATGTTGCAGGGGAAAAAACCATTATCTTTTCTCCCACTTGCTTAGGTACAATGATGAGGTCAAATGAGGACAATGTTTTGCTTCAAAACTGAATTTCTTGTTTTCAGTCAACCTACAGCTACCTCATCTGGTGTGTTCACACAAAAATAATCCTAACCCAGCGACAATACCGCCGGCAACTTCGGTTGCCAAAGGCAACTTCACAGTGCAACAGCATAAAAATCCCCACGGGGATGTCATCCTTTCATGCATCTCACGGGATACCCTGAGCATGAAGTTCTAAATCCATTTCGTAATTGGAGCTATTAAGAGTGGTCAAAGTCCATCTGGGTGATTCAACCCCAAAGGCGATTTTTAATCTTACTGCATCACGAAAATCCTACGCTTAAGAGGATGGAGAATATTTTTTTTTTCAAAAATAAACATATTGGGGAAAATACAAGGAATTTTTACTGGCAGTAAAACAGTACAACTCATAGCTTGGCCATAGGAGCTGTTTAGCTGTGTGTTACAGTTTGCAGGAGTTGTTTGGGATGGATGGACGGCTGGATGTGGCCCTGGCTGTGGGTCAGCAGAGCTTGGCTGGTGTGGGACACGTGGCAGGAGAGCTGCAGTACCCCTGTATGACTTTTCCTCCATTTCATGCTCACTGGAGGGTAACACCCTGCACACTTGTCCTAGGTTGTTCAGCCCACCGTTTCGGTTAATTATCAACATGCAGCTTCTACTCAGCAGCCTTGTGGAGAGGAGGGAGCTGGCCTCTTCTCCCAAGTGACAGGGGACAGGACAAGAGGGAATGGCCTCAAGCTCCGCCAGGAGAGGTTCAGGCTCGACATAAGGAAAGAATTCTTCACAGAAAGGGTCGTTAGGCACTGGAACGGGCTGCCCAGGGAGGCGGTTGACTCGCTTTCCCTGGAAGCATTTAAGGTGTGGGTGGATGAGGTACTGAGGGACATGGTTTAGAGATTGGTGGGAGTGGTTGGACTCAGTGATCCGGTGGGTCTCTTCCAACCTGGTGATTCTATGGTTCTATCACCCCATCCTATAGCAACACTACATGTGTAGTGAACAATGAACACCCTGCATTTCTCCTCTTGGGTGCTTCCTGATCCCTAGTCCAGAGGAGCTGCACAAGAACTCAACTGGTTTTGCATATGACTCATGCTAGAAAAGTTATCTTGAAAACCCCTGTGGGCATTGTCTTTATTTCCACGGATGCAAATGTGCCCAAATTTGATTTTTACAACTAGTAGATCTGCCAAACCCCAAACTCGAGAAACAGAGATAATAGAGGGGTCATTATTTGGCAGTGAAAGTAAAGAAATGCTGCTGTTTAAGCGTAGCTTAAGTTAAATATAGCTGTCTTTCTTTGAATAAGAATAAGTTTGTAAACTGTTACAAAAAACCATTTGAAGAAGCTGTAGCTGTGACTTCTGCCAAGCACTCAAAAAGAAGTACAGAAACTGTAGGTAAGAGCAGATATCAGTGCAATATCTGTGACTCCAGGACCAAACCCAACCCACCTGTGAGATGAGTTTCCTTCAATCATTTATCAGTTGCTAAAAAACAAGCATGATGCATCTTTCATAACTGTTAATATATTTATTAAATCTGAGGAGTCCCTGTTCACCCGTGGGTGTTCAGTGGTGTTCGGGCATGAGATGCTTTACTTTCAGCCTCTTTCTAAATAAGTAGTAACACTGCAGCTGCAATGTGAAATACATCAGTCCTAAAAATTACAGCTGTGCCTTGAAGCTGGGTGCCCCTATTTGTTTATTTTAATCACAAATGGGAGAAAAAGGGAAAGAGGAGTAGTGTTTGAGTCCCCAGAATGTGATCTTTTGCTGCCTGTCTTGGTTGTAGAAGGAAGTCATAGGGACAGCAGATTTGAATGTGTGAGGTAAAGCCAGACGCATCTTGTTAAATAAGCTGCTCTCAGA
Source organism: Piaya cayana (assembly GCA_013389865.1). NCBI lineage: Eukaryota > Metazoa > Chordata > Aves > Cuculiformes > Coccyzidae > Piaya > Piaya cayana. The sequence continues at coordinate 102,443 of WAAB01009545.1, forward strand.
AACTTGGATTTGTTTTCTTTTAGTCTAGAACTGCTGATAACAAGAGCTGTATGGAAGCAGCTCACACTCCCAACTCCTTGCTTACCTCCAGCTCCTTCCAGTTGTTGCTGGAGCAGCTTCTGGCTGGGCAGCGGTGGCAGAAGGAACATTGAGGGTGATGGGGTGGAGAAAACCGCTTAGCATCCCCTTGCCTTGCGTTGTGGAGAGGGCAGGTACGTGTTCTGGAAAACAGCAGGTTTTCATTTGCAAAATCAGAAGCTTTTTGCCAGAGAACTGTCTAAAGGGCAAACCGGAGGGCAGCCAGCAGCAAAGCTGTTTTCTAGCTTCAAAGGTGTTCCTTTCAAAGGCCAGTTTAAATCCTTGAAGTATTAAAGCTGTGAAAACATATCAAGAGAAGAATGGAATGAAACTGTTCTTACCAAAATAGCAAGCCAGGTTCATACGCTTAGAAATAAAATTAACCAGAGCAGGGTTGTTCGCCCTGCTCTGTGGTGTCGAGTGAGCCAGCGCAGCTTGGGAAGCACCGAATTATTGCACTTGGAGGGTGGTTGTTGCCAGGAGGGATCTACGGGAACTGAGGAAGGAGCGAAAGGCTTTTCTTTAGTGGAGAAGTAAGAGGTGAGGCCGTGACCTGTCCTGCAGTGCAATTTAGCTGTAAAACCATATGGAGTAGCCACAGCACCTCTTGATTTTTACCATCAGCACCTTGTTCAAACACTTTCAGTGTAGCCACAGTTTGGTGTGTACCGGAAAGAATTAAGGATTTATTTTAATGCTTCTTTATCTTTGGAATTCAAGAATCCTGCACGTATGAAAAACACTGAGTGCGTGATGCTGATTGCCAGGAGCAGGGCAGGGGAGAGCAGGTATATGGATAACTGTATTGCTCTGTCAGCTTTTCTCACTCTTGACCTGGAGGACCACACAACAGGCTGAGAAAATTAATTTGGCACAAAAATCTCGCTTACTTGAAAAATCTACAGGCTTTTCCAAACGCTTCTTTTTCTCCCTGACACTTGCCATTAATTTATTTGCAGCTCCTGCTTTGAGGAATTTGCATCAAAAAATCAGGAAACTGCTTCATGCGGTTTAAAACTTAATGTTTTAGATTAATTGTTGCTAAATGTGTTTTTCTCAAAGTTTTAATCTTTTTATTGAGAGTAATAATAAAAAATGGAGAAGTACAGGAGTTTAATTGAGGAAGGTGATGGTCTGTAATGTACAATGGCTGCTTTTGGTGTCTCAACTTTAATGTTTTGAAGCAGAAAAACTCTTCGATGTTTTTTTCAAGTGTTTCAAATCCAGTTAATGAGCTGGGTTGGTTTTACCTTACACATGCTCATGACGACAGTTCTTCTGAAAAGCTGTCATTGAATTAAATTGCGGTTACTTAATTCTCAATCATAGGTATGACATTGAGTCACATTTATGTGCGACTCCTCCTAACAGACATAATTTCTAGCATTTCAAAGACAGCTGTCTGACGGAGGTGAATGGTGACTAACTGTCCTCTGCTCTCAGATGAAAAGCTGTTAATTACTAATATGTGCTCTCAAACTGAAAATACCAACTCCTTAGTCTTAGATAGATCCCAGGTGAACAGCTAGTTGGCACCTCCACTGAGAGAACCATCGCTATAACTGATGTGTTTTCCTCTCCTTTAAACTGAGAAGAAATTGGAGAGGAGGCCAGACCAGGCTGGCATCCCAAATATTCTTGGGACACTTGGTAGAGAAAAACTCCGTCCCATTCCATTAATACTAAAGAGGATGACCTGTAATGTACAGCGGATGCTTTCGTTCTCTCAGCTTTCACATTGAGGTGCTGAGGGACATGGTTTAGAGATTGGTGGGAATGGTTGGACTCGATGATCCAGTGGGTCTCTTCCAACCTGGTGATTCTATGATTTTGAAGCAAGAAAAAAATCTTTAAGAGAATCCTTCCTAGTGTTCCTTATCTCGCTTTTGTGATTTCCCCTCCCATGTTTATACAACTAAATTATTATATTGCCACAGTCAATATAAAAACTTGTGCTGTGTATTCCTGTCTGAATCTAGCAACAGGCTACTATTTCTCAGAAAATGTAGTACCCACTCAACCAGCAGTCCAAAAATGGTGATTTAAAAGGAGTTTTATAACTCGGCTGTAATCATGGAAGTGCTGGAGCTGGGAGGGATTTCCATTTGGTCACCCGTCATCCTTTGCCCTGTACCCAGATCATTCACTTTGTTGCTCCCAGGACGGGCTCTGCTGCAGCAGTGACAGCAGCAAAAGCGTCACAAACCAGCCCTTGCTGCCTGTTCTGTTGCGTGACTGCTCCTCCTAATTTTTTCCAGATAGTTATCACAATTCTTCATTTTTGCAGTTCGCATCCGCTCCTACTTTTTTCCTACCCGTCTTTACTAATGAGCATTTTGGTCTTTTTACTCCTTTTTACTCAACTGAATTTACTGAAACTCCTCAGTAGGAAATTCTATCCCTTTTGGTGCCTGGCATGGAACAGAACACAGTGTTTAGATATGTATCTGAGTCCCTTGAATATGCAAATGCAGTTTGAAGAATCTCAAAATACTGCTGGCTGCGTTTCAGGCAGATCTTAAGTGCTGTAAGAACTAGTACTTGCATTAAGCTCAGAGAGAGTCTAAGCAGAAATCCCTCTTCTTTCCAACCAGATCCTGAATGATTTTCATTGCTCCTCGCCTTTGCCTAAGGCTCCAGGCAACTTCCTTGTTACCTGATACAGTGTTCTCCGCACTGCGCTCTGCTATCTCCTATTTCTACTCTTGTTCACTTGTGTGAAGTCAAAAAAAAAGAAGGAAAGAAGTAGCTGGGCAAAATTCCCAGTCCTTAGAGCATCACTCAGATCTGTGTTCAGATTTTCATGGGAAGTTTCATCAGTTGATCTCCTATGTTGTTGCTGTCTCATAGCATGAAAACAGCAACCCTCAATTTGCAAACTCTTTGTCAAAAGTGCTAAATGTTTTGGGTTTTTAGCGTACTCCTGAGAAGAACATTTTTCCAGAGTGCAGTGGAATTGCTGTCTCCTCTTTGTGCTGAATGTGGTAGATGATACTTTCACATACTTTGGCTTTTAGACTTTCAACAAATTTTAAGGCGAGATGGGATCGGTTTGATCATCTCATCTGAATGCTGTAAAATCTGTTCCTTCAAGCCAAACAAACTCGATAGTAAATACAATTAGTGTGTTCTAATATACTTCCAAAGAGTCGTGAAAAAAGCCAAATGGCATTAGACAGATGAGCCTGGGAAGTGTTGGCTGATAAGTTATCAAACTGTCACATTAACCGCTAATTAATGCAGATCATACTTGTGGTTGAGTCTCATTTTTGTTTAGTTTTCTCCCTGGGGATGTCACATGAAATGTCTTGCGTGAGTGAAATTTTGGGCTCTGACTCGTTGTCTATGGTGATTATAGTGTTGCATTGACATTTTAAAAAAAAAGCTTCTTTCTCACTGCCCGCACCACTCAATAGTTAGAATATGTGTTCACGGGGGGTAAGCAAAAAGTTTATTGTATATAATTTAACATAAATAGTAATGCTATTTAATATATGTATCTGAGATTAGGAGCCTCTGCTTGGGCTGGACTGGGGGAAACAACATCAGAGATTGACTCAGAGGAGGAGCAAAAGCAACCTAAACAGACAAGACAAACTGGAATGGAGAGTCAAAATGACTCGCCTGGTGTCACACAGGTCAGTGACAGCTGGAATTAAAATGGTGACAAATCATGGGCCTGTTTGGTCTTATTCTGAGGGGTGGGAAAAGGAAATTGAAGCTGTTTGTTGGGACTATATAGTGTTTCAAACAGGCAGTAAAAAACATAACTAATTGTTCCTTCTTATAAACAAATTTAAAGCAGGATTTCTAACACCGCTCTCTTTATGACTTGAAAATATTTGAAATCTGTTTCTTGCCTTACAATTGAGACATAGTTTCCCTTTGTTGAAGTGTCACAAAAAATATGAAAAAACCCCACAAATTTTTTTTGTAGTTGGAATATTGATGTTCCAATCTTTATCCTCCATTCAACCTCTCCATCAAGAGACAGTGTGACAAAGTTTGAAGGAGTCATTTCATGTAAAAAATGAACTACAGAAAACTGCAAGAGACAATGAGCCCTTATGTTCCAGCTTAAATAAGATCTCTTGCACTTCAGCTTCAATAACTGCGAGTATCAGATAACTAGAATAATCTCCATGAAGTATTTTGGTACTTTTTAATAAGGAAGAAGAAACTGTAGGTGGGCTGAATCATCGGGAAACTTCATGAATTTTTAACAAGTGTTTTTTTCAAATACAATTTCACAGTGTGAGTGTTGGGGTTGCCCTTCCAACTCGGAACATTCTGTGATTTTTACAAAATGGTGGCTTGAGAGATTTCAGTGAATGCTTGCAGCCTCAAGCACGTTGCACGGCTTTAAAAACCAGCATCCCCTTTGTTTGGAGGAGGCTCTTTGAGATAAGGGATCCCAAGTTTCTTTAGGAGGAGATAAAACTCCAGCCTGTTGCACAGCTACCTCCATGGGACTGAACTTATGCTGAGGTGTGACCCAAAGACGATGCCGGTGGCTTCCTCAGCCCCGCAGAGAGCCCAGCCCAGGAAGAAGAGGCTGGAGGAGACTCCTGGAGATGAGCTGCGGCCTTTTTTTCTTGCCAAGTAAATGGAAAAGGCCACACAGGCTGAGCAGGAGCTCAGTCTGCTACTGCAGGGAAAGGTTCTGAGGCCACCGGCCTCTGTGCAGCTGAGCACGGCCACAGGCGCAGATGGAGTTGGCTGCTGAGGTCTCTTTCCAAATGTGAGAAATGCGAGTGAGTCCAGAGGAGGCCACGAAGGTGATCTGAGGGCTGGAGCAGCTCTGCTATGAGGACAGGCTGAGAGAGTTGGGGATGTTCAGCCTGGAGAGGAGAAGGCATTGGGAGACCTTGGAGCAGCTTCCAGTGCTGAAAGGGGCTCCAGGCAAGCTGGAGAGGGGCTCTTGATCAGGGAGCACAGGGAAAGGATGAGGGGGATAGATTTAACCTGAAAGAAGGGAGATCTTAGGAAGAGGGTGAGGATGGGGAGGCCCTGGCCCAGGTTGCCCAGAGCAGTTGTGGCTGCCCCATCCCTGGAGGGGTTCAAGGCCAGGCTGCATGGGGCTTGCATCACCCTGATCCACTGGAAGGTGTCCCTGCCCATGGCAGGGGGCTTGGAACTGAACAGGCTTTAAGTTCCCTTCCAACACAAACCATTCCACGATTCTATAAAATACATGTGGCTGGGAATCTTGGGCACCATCTCTGTGCCCTGGCAGCTGCCCTGCTTCACCTCCTGTGCGGAGCAGAACCCCTGCACCCCCGGCTCCCCTCCCTGCATCCCTGCACCTCTCTTGGCATCCCCTGCACCTCTCCCTTCGTTCCCCCATTCCTCGTACCAGCCTCTGGTACCACTCTCCCTCCCCGCATTTCCCGTACTGCTGCCTGGATTCCCGCATCCCCTGCTCCCCTCCCTGTACCCCCTACATCTCCCGCACCTCTCCCTGCATCCCCGCATCCCCTGCTCCCCTCCCTGTAGCCCCTGCATCCCCGCATCTCACACACCTCTCCCTGCATCCTTACCCCCCTCCCGTCTTTCCCTGCATCCCCGCCCTCCCCACTCTCATCCCCGCCCCCCCAAGGCTCCTCTCCCCGCCCCCCTCCCGGCCCGGCCCCGC
>WAAB01009545.1:108305-147409 GCA_013389865.1 Piaya cayana
CCCCTCCCCTCCCGGCCCGGCCCCGCTCTCCCCCCGCCCCCCGGGCTATAAGGGCTGCGGGGCGGCCGGCGGGAGCCGCGCTGCGCGGGGCGGGGAGCGGCGGGACCATGTGCGGTGAGTGGCGGGGCCGGGCCGGGAGGGGGAAGCTCCTTCTGTCCCTTTTTCCCGAGGAAAGGCGCTCGCCTCCCCCTTCCCCGCCGGGGATGCGAATCGTCCCGTTCCCCCTGCGACCCCCGCGGACGCTGCTCGGGGCGCCGGGCTCGGGTCTATCCCGCTCCGGGATGAGGGATCAGCCGTGACTCCCTTCCCCACCGCGGGGATGCAGCTTGTGGGTTTCAAACAAAGGCTGCGAAGGAGCTTGATTCTTAGCTGACGAGAGTTTATTCACCGCCCTTTATCTAAGAGAGATGAGATGAAGATTCCATCTCCATCGTGCGTGCGATCGCCTTGGGTCGGGTTAAAATCGGGTTAGTTACGGAGGGAGGTTTCTTGAAGCTTTACCTGTCCCTTCATCAAAACCTCCTCTTGGGCTGGAAGTGGAAATATTTGATCTTGTGCTTCTTATCCATCGCGAACAAACCCTCTTTTGTGAGACAGACTGAAAGGCAGTTGAGCTCCTGCTCCTAGAAATGCGGTTTCTGCCCTGTCTGTCTTCCCTCTGCCTCCGCATCCCCTTTAACTGTGACCTCGGGGAGGGCGAGGAGCCCGCTGAGCCTCTTTGAATGGCAACGCGAGGTGATGCTGCTAGAGCTCCTACGTGACTCTGTTATCAAGGAGACAAGCTCGGGGTCTTCTAAGCCAAACCCGTCAGGTGAGAGACTTGAGTCAGCGCCTGGGCCAAGCAGAGGTGCTGGTGGCAGGCACGGAGCAGCGGGACGTGTGCTCGGACTATCAAAAACTGGGAAATGAGGGTGTTAGTTGTTAAATGAGTTACCAAAAACATCTAGCTCGGGGGGAGTAACTGACTCAGTATGAAACAGCAGGGCGAATAGAGACAGTTTTTTTCCCCATCAACATTTAGGGACTTTTCATGTGACATTTGTTGTCATGAAAGATGCCCCATAGGCTCCTTGCTGTGCTGATCTCCTGTGGAGTTCTTCTGCTTGCAACCAACTATTTCAGATTTACTTTTTTTGATTATTTTGATTTTTGCATATTTTTCCAGGTTTAAGTATTGAAAATACGTCATGCTGCGTCTTCTATGACTTTAGGTAACACGTGAAGATGTAAACTCACTGTTTTCATTTTGAAATTGCATAGGTCACAAAGTACTCCTCTAAACATGCTATTTAGGAAACAAAGTTGAGATATTATCATGCTCTTATATAGGGAGACAGTACAGAAAAAGTATGCAGGGTTTAAAAACCAGGTAAGATGCTCTTAAGCTGATGATCTACCTATTTGAAATCAAAGTTCATTTCATTAGGATGTGAAGTTGAGAATAGGACTTTCTCAAAGCTAAGTTTCTGGCATCAACAATGTGCTTACCCCAGAGGCTTTCTTTTATTTCTTTTTTTTCAAAAAATTCATTAACTTGGGTCAAACTTCAAGTGTTGGCTGCCCTGTTTTTGATTTTGGTGGAGTCTTGCAACTGTGAGAGGTCTTGCAGATTTTTCTCTCAATAAAATACTTGGTGCGCTTTTCATCTTCTTGTTGCCCTGCTTGCAGTCCTGAAAGGGGAAGCTCTGAGTCTTCCTATGGCGTGAAGGGAGAGCCTTTCCAAGCCTGTGCCCGATTAGAGCTGGTTTTAGTGATGTTTTAACAGCTTCTCTTTCTGTTTTGAGCATCTGATCCTGATGGTAAACTGTATGTGATTGACCTAGTCCACGTTTCTGCGCAAACTCTGTAATTATGGAAAGTTATAAGCAAGGTTTAGCATTCAGTTCAAGAGAGTAAACCACTCCTTAAATGCTTTCATTGGATTTTGTTTCTACATATGACTTAGGAATGTATTTCATTGCTTGCAAACCAACCTTACCTTACTTGATACACAACACTTCAATATTATATTGGCTTAGAGACTACTTGAGTCTTCACTGGGGGGGATTGATGCAAGCTCTGGGAATGGCATCTAATAGCTTGGGGAGGCTGTTGGAACGTAACTTGCAGGCATCACAAAACTCTCTTATCTTGTGTATGATTCAACTAAGATTCAATTGCACTGGTTTCCTTCCAGGGGGATTTAAGCTACAAGAAGTCTTTAGAAAAAGTTGTTTCTACATGAGTTGAGCAATGTGCTTTAAATCTAGCCAAAAAGATGACTGAGTAGCGAAGGAAATACGCAAGTGGGTAAATCATGAAACAGAAAAGTACTAGAGAAACGGTGCTGAGAGTAAGATTTATTTCCTTTAGCTGAAGGAATTTATAATATATTCTTTGAGAAGTCAGGCTGCAGCTATTGCTTTCATTGTAAATGGCCTCTGGTGACTTCTGCATCTTCCAATTCACATGTGTGGAAACACAGCTACAGTTCCCTGGAAACAAGGATCTTTTTAACAATTGCAGCACACTGGTAGCATTGTAAGGATGGTCCCGAAGGAAGATTTTTCCTGGAGCTCTGTGTAGTCAAAGGTGCCACGTGGAACATACAAGGCTGATGCATTTAAATACGTTGTGAAATTTGGCCTAGAAAGTAGAGCTGCATCCAAAGTGAGGTGTGTAGCAATGTTTTGGAATGATGTTGAGAAATTTATATTGAAGAAATTGAACAATGCTGCTCCAGAGGTTTGTGGTTAGTGCCAGGGAACGGTAAATATATGTGCAAAAATTATCAACAGGCTCTCAGTCTAAGGTGACCTTATGTAGCCAGAGGCATTATTTTCAAAGAAGTATTTAGCTGTTCAAATTCCCAAATACTTCTTCATAATGCAACTGCTGTCTTAATATCTCCATTGCTGTTGGATGCTTTAAAAATAATTAGACTAGGCTCCTCAAATCTCACTTCTGTAGCAGAAAAGTATTTTCAACTCTTAATACTTCCAAGATAAATTCAGAGACCTGTAGTCTCTTTGTCTCACTGCCAAATCAACAGTGTTAATGGCTTAAAATCAGTGGAGTAACTGAATTTACAACAATACTTAACTAGGGAGATGTATTGGTGTATCATTATAACAGCCTCTTCATTACAACCATTTACAGCTCGAAAGCCTTGATTGAAGGGGAAGAGTGTGTTACATTTCAAACAAAGGCTTTCTCTATCTAAAACACTTGCTTGTCTGAACTGCTTATCTGTTGAGCTTTTAATGTATGTTTTTTTGCTAACTGTAGTCTCCAGTCCTGACGTGTTGCCTGAGAAACTGTTGAAACGCTGAAGAAGTTTCTGTTTAATTGGGGCAGGGATATGCAAGAATTAATACAAGGGCCTAATCTAGCCTTCTAAATGCAGAAGTCCCAGGAAGAGCGGTAGGCAGAGAAAAAGTAATAGTTGTGTCCTTTGCAGGTGACCTTTTGGTTATCTTTTTTACAGATAAAACAATACCCCCCAGACTCCTTCTAGGGAAAAATACTTGTGTGCTTTTGCTTTCCAAAATAAACCCCAAAAACCAAACACAACAAAACCCAAAACCATGTGTGCGTACCAACCTAAAAACTAAAAAAGCCACTTGATGGTTGATGACTAGCCCATTCAAGAGAAGAGGGATCAGGCTTGCAGGCTCTCCCAGGCTGTTTGCCGAGTAGGCAAGGAATAAGTTCACATTTTGCTTGTGATGTTTCTGTAAGAGCTGAACACGGGGCAAGCAAACGAATCTTGTGTCAGAGTTGGGTTTGGCAGGCAGCACAAAGGGTGGATGCTTGGTTTTTGGGTGCCCCTGGTTTTGTACCTTCTGTTTCTCTCCTTTGTTGTCCTACCCTTTTGACTTCTGCCCTTCCTTTATGTCTTTTTTTTTTCCTCTCTTCCTGCTGAAGTGGTTGTTGTATACTGGATTAAGCTGGAGCCTTTCAGAAATAGATGTTGTACCTGCCCATGGGTATTTAAGGCCATGATGTTGATTACAAAAGTCTCCTTGTGTTAGTGCTAGTGAATATGTTCCCTCTTTAAATGTCTAGTTGTAGTTCTGGATATGAAATGGATCACTATGTTCCCATTTTCAGCTGCGGTTTTCATGAAAAGTAGAAATTTTTTTTAAACTCCCTCAACTGTTTAACTCTTGGTGGGGAACATGAGGAGAGTAAAACTGGCCAGGAAGGTGTTGTGTTGTGTGGTGAAAATTGTGGTCCTGTTTCCTTTATAGTATCTGAACTCTTTCTACTTAAAAACCTTATAGGAAGAATTATACTAAATGGGAGTTTGGGTTTCCCTAGGGCCTTTCTGTGATATGAGTTTTACAGGGTATTAAATTGAGTCTGGAAGGATGAAAACTCTAAAAAAACTTTGCTTCTTTTCTCCCCCTTCCCCTTTTCTCTTTAAACAGGAATTTTTGCTTATCTAAACTACAGAGTGCCTCGGACTCGGAAGGAAATATTTGAAACCCTGATAAAAGGATTACAGAGGCTGGAATACAGAGGCTATGACTCCGCAGGTATGCGAACTAACTAAACTAATTAATTTTAGCCACCAAGAGCTCCTTAGGTGACTTTTTGGGTGCTTTCTGTTTCTGTGTTGGATTTTATTTTTCATCCTGCAGATTAAAAGATCAGGACTTAGTTGAGTTTCTTCTTTGACTTTCCTCAGGGCTTTAAATTGGGTGTTTAACTCTGGAATCAGTTGAGGGTTGAGGTTTAGTTCATATAAGCAAAGCAAATGGGGTGTGATGAACCAGACCTCCATACAGGGTCATGTAGTTTGTGCCTCAGCCGTTTTTGTGCATGTGAATGCCAGTGAAAGGATGAGGAAGATTAGACTCATCTTTAAATTTGAGTTGGCCAATTCATCATGCAAAACATATCTGTCCTCAAGCAAAATTTGAGTCGACTCCTGTATATTTTCGTCTATGCAGTGGATACAGACTTCATCTCGTTTGATATGAACGTACACAGGTCTAGCAACAGACTTCAAGTATACTCCTTTTGAAGGATAATTTTAAAATTATCATTTCACTAGTGTGTCTGTGTCTTCTCAGCCTTTTTTTCATCCAGTGTATTTCATGCTTTAACTGACATTGTAACCATGTCCTGTCCTGTAGGAGTGGCAATTGATGGAAATAATAATGAAGATAAAGAAAGGTTCATCAAACTAGTTAAGAAAAGAGGAAAAGTAAAGGCCCTGGAAGAGGAGTTGTATAGTAAGTGTCTGAAAAAATGAACCCTTTAGGTTGGCCTCCCAGTCAGATATCATCTGCGTCTCAGCAGAAAGTTAAACCATGAATTACAGTTATGATTTTGAATCAGAAACAACTGCACTGTATAATCCTATAGCAGCTAAATCGTTTGTGCTCACCCCAAATCTCCACTTGAAAAGCAAACTGACCTCTAGGTGCTGTGAAACTATCAGCCTGCTCTCCCCCTCTTTTAGTTGCTTCTTTGTTCGAGACCTGGGCTCCCCTGGTGCTTTACTCAGATGATTTCCATGCTTGGTAGCTGAAATGTTGAAACACGTACTCTGAGAGAATTTACGACCATTTAAGCAGTTGTCTGTCATCACAATCTGCTTTATGCAGTGCTTCCATCTGTGAAGAACTGAAGTTGTGTTTGAATACATTTACATTGTAATTTGTAGTAATGTGGTCTGTTAGCCTAGCTGTTAATATTGACTGAAAGTGCTTAAGTCTTGGCAAACAAAGATTTAATCACAGTAACTCGAACTGTCTGAAGTGTCAAGAAAGCAAATGGTTTAAAAGAAAGCCAGAAGATAACTTCTAGATCTTTACCTGTAGGAATTATTATCTTGGTGTTTTACTAGTGGGGGGTGTGTGTATGAGAGAGAGAGAGAGTCGCAACTTAAAATATTGAGTAATCTGAATTTCTTGTATACAGAACAAGATGATCTGGATTCAAAAGCTGATTTTGAAACACATTTCGGAATTGCTCACACTCGGTGGGCTACCCATGGAGTACCAAGTGCAATAAACAGTCACCCTCAGAGATCAGATAAAGGGAATGGTATGTAATCTCTGCAGCGCTCTGGAACTCTTATGAGTCTGAGGTGTTTGAACCCGCGTGGTACCGATGTACAGTCTTCCTGGTAGTGCTCTGGTACCTATTCTGCATGCTAAGGCTAAGTTGTTGCTATTCTATCTAGGTTAGACACTGTTACAATAAAATAGCCTCCTTTCAGGCTAAGGTAGCACAGTAAAAGATTAATGAGATTAATTAACAACACTCTTATTTAAAACGTAAGACTGAAAATATTAAGTGTATCAATACTGTGTCAGAAAATGAGAGGTTTTGTATCACTTTTCATTTGAGATGGTTTAGTGCTCTTCTGCTGTGTGTAGCTTAAAACAGTCTTGATGAAACAGAACAACTATGTATGCCTGCAACATTTGTAAACTGCTTTCTGTTGGCAGTGTTATGATGCTGTAGGTTTGAAAGGTATGGCAGGCAGATTCTAGAGTACTTCAAAGCTTTGTTAATTTTCCCTTAATGACATGTATATGTGTTTGGTTTTTTCCCTCTTAGAATTTGTTGTAATCCATAATGGAATCATCACAAATTATAAGGACCTGAGAAAATTTCTGGTGAGTCTATGGCAGCTTGATTCTAAAACAAGAAAGTAAATGCCCGCCAACTATGGTCAGAACTTTTGTGGCTTTGTTGGAATCTGAATTCAAGTTTCTTGATGTCATCTGCAAAATTGTAGCATGAAGAAAACTTCCTAATTAAGATACGCAGAAGCTGGTGAAGTGCAATATGTAAAGTATTGAAGTGCATGTAAAGTATTTATGAGTAGAATAGCAATTTACACTCAGATTCTTTGAGAGGGTGTGTGGTGTGGGGTCTGTCCTGTCTCTTGTTGTTTGACAGATGCTAAGCAAGTCTTACTGCATGTCTTATTCCAATATTTCTGAAAGAGCAGCTATGACAGAGCAAGTCTTTATCTTTTTGATCTAGTGATATATATCCACTAGTCCCATGCAGTGCTCCAAGCAGCCTGTCTTACTCTGCCATATCTGGTGGGAGGCAGCTGAAAAGCTCTTTGGTGTTTCTTGCCTGAGTATGAAAATATTTTTTATTCTTCTATATGATATTTCAGGAGAGCAAAGGCTATGAATTTGAATCTGAAACGGATACAGAAACAATCCCCAAGTTGATCAAATACATGTATGACAACAGAGAGAGTGAGGACACCAGCTTTTCAGCCTTAGTAGAAAGAGTTATTCAACAGTTGGTAAGTGGGAAGCCCTATTTTTCCTTTACTATAGATGAAGCTGTTTGTGGGGTTCTCCAGTATTCTGCATTTATGCATTTAGATCCTCAGCAGGAGTCCTTAGAAGGTGAGGCAGGTAGTGCTTTTTGCCCTCTAAACAATGCTTAATAGGCTGAGAAATGGGATTAAAATTTTGGAAACTTCAAAGGTTTTTCAATGGTAAATTTTTAAGTTGCATTAGTAGAGGCTTTTGTTTGGTGACCCTTTTTTTTGTTTTGTTTTCCAAGCAAGGGGACATCACAGTTTTTTAATGAAGCAGCTTAATTTAAAAAAAAAATTGGAGGACCCTCTGGGGTCCTCTTATAAAGGGCAGTGTGTTCTTAAAGGCTATTCTGATCATGTTAAAACACTGGTGTAACTCAAGTTGGTCTTAATAATCTGCCTTGGCTCCCATATTTGGCAACAGATCTAACAGGCTGTACTGATTTATGGTGTAGCTGGTTCCCGAACTGTGAAGTGGGAATCTACTTTTACTTAGTACGTGAATGCTTAAAAACGTCAATCGATGCATTGCAAACTTGGAGAAAGCTTGCTTTGTTTCCTCCCCCGGTCTCTGGGCAGATGTTTTCCCTCCCCTTCCTGCAGTTTCTTAGCTTTTTTTTTCACCTCCTCTTTCTCCTCTCTGAAGCAGCTCTGTAGGATTCGCCTAGAGCAGGGCTGGAATACAGACTGAATAAAGTCCTGTGTGGGTCAAGAGGTAATAGTGGTGCAGACACTGAGCTGAGGGGAAGGGTGGCTTCACCAGACCACAGCAAAGAGCAGCAGAGCAGTCTCAGACTGGAGTCCTGCTGGAGGAGTTGATGTTACCAGCTCTCTTCTGTTTGCAAGGCTGGGGGGGCTTTTGCTCCTGCTTTTGGAATACTCCTCAAGTTCTCAAGCTGCATTAATGCTACAGAGTGGTCGATTGTGTGTTCCTTGGTTTGTTCTTGTGTTGTGGATTTTAGGTTTTTCTTTTTTATATTTTTGGTGGAGTTTTTTTTTAAAATACATTAGCAAGAATTGGCTGCTTAAACTAGGAGTCACCCTAATACTTTAGCATGATAAAATGCAGCTACGTGCACATTCTTATTAAGTCTTACTAAAAGTAAATATCTAACAGCCTTCATGTTGATTAAGAGTAACATCTCAGAAGTTTTCTTAACGCTTGCACTGGAAGTTATTTTTTTTATTTATAAAGAAAGGCTCAGAGCTGCTTCCTGATCTTTCAGCAGTTAAGTGCCCTTTAGCTTGTTCTGCTCCAATTCCTTTAAAGGTGCAGTCTGCCCTCCAGGAAGAGATTCCTGATAGTAGTAAAGAGCTTTCCTTCACAGCCTCCTCAGAAAGAGGGGCCCCAGTTTAATGAGATGCAACTAATTGAGATAAGCTGTTTAGAATTGTTTTTTTTTTTTCCTCTTTTGCTTGCATGGTTTCCAGGAAGGTGCTTTTGCCTTGGTTTTCAAGAGCATCCATTACCCAGGTGAAGCTGTTGCTACCAGGTTAGTAAAAGCCCATTTTATACTTAATTCATGCTTTTGGGGTTAAAAACCAAACCAAAATAAATTAAACAACAGGCCCAAACCCTAGTATGCTCGTGTTTAAAGTGCAGACTTGATCAAAACTCGGAAGACAGAAAGCTGCACTAGTGGATTTTTTGTGAAGTGCTTCAAAGCTCTGCTGAGCATTGTCTTCAACTGACAATCAAATATTACTTAATTTGACTTGTACTGACTGCAGGTCTGTGTTTCCAGAGGCTTTGGTTGATTCTTTATAATCTTTATTTTATGTAATAAATGAACAATGACTACTCACTTTTTGAGGATGCAAAGGCAGTAGTGGAAAGTAGGCTTTCTTGCTTCATTCAAATACCATCTCAGTTGGAAATCGTCCAAATGACACTCTCAGAAGAATTTACTGTTGACAAACTCATTCCCCTAGTCTGTCCCTTTGTCTGTTGCAGTGTGTCAGTAAAGCTCAGTGTATCTTCTGTTTTGAAAGCCGTATTAGGAGAAATGTTAACACACTCTTGTATCTAAAAGAGGAGGGAAAGGGTATGTTTCAATTTTACTTTACATTGAATAAAGCCTGAGAGAAGTATGTTCAGGTTGGCTGAAATACCATCATGATAATGGGTTATACAAACAGTGTTCTGTAGCTGTCATAGCATGTATGATTTTTTTTTCTATATAATTTCTACTTTATTTATGTCTTGGAAAACAACTTTCCAGAAATGTAAAGATATGAAAGGACCAAGTAAGTTAGGAGTGGGGATAAAGGGGATAAAGACTGTTTTATACTGCAACCAAAAAGCCCATTGCCTCTGTGGCCTAAAATAGGACTATATTAAAATGGTGAAAAAGCCAGCTGTACCATCACTCTAATTGGAGAACAGCTTCTGAATGAACTATTCCGCATGTGGTTCGGTTTGAGTTTTTAGGACTGAAGGAATTAAGAGAAGCTAAATTTGTAATCTGAGGTGCTGGAGGGGTAAATTATTCTTTTAGTCCTGTGATTTTCTTTTTTTTAAAATAAGCTTTTGCGTGTGGCATGTGACCCATATAACTAGAAAAATTATCCTAGTATTCTTCAGTTTCAGAGGTGTGTTTGACATTTCTGAGTTTAAAATGCTAAAGAGTAGAATGCATTCCAGCTTATTGCTGGCTCATGTTGGAGGCAGAGTAAGCTTTGCTTGAAAATAGTGTTCAAATTGGTGCCTGTGCTAAGCTTTTTTTTGTGATTCCTGGAAGGAAAACAACTAGTTTATGTAAGTTTTCATCTACCTGGATATAGTTCATGGGGAAAGAATCACCAAGGCATGTGGTGCTTATTCATGTGATAGTATTTGACGAATCTTACAGAAATAAACCAAATTTATTTAACTCCTGCCAGGCAGTGGCTTTGGGATCAGCGTTGAGGAGGATCTTTTTACTTAGGAAAGTAGACGGGCTATTGTCTTTCACTTGGATGCACCTTTCTTTTTATAAACTTGCATATTTTCCCTTTGTAGGAGAGGGAGTCCTCTGCTCATTGGGGTTAGAAGCAAGTACAAGCTCTCCACTGAACAGATTCCTGTTTTATATGGGACATGTAAGTTGATAAGTCTAATTATGTCATTTTTAAAAATTAATTTTTTGGTTACTTTATGATTAGAAATTAGGTTAATTAGTCTTTTTATTATAAAACTACCAGCTGATGCCTCAAATAGCTTCTTAGCTGAGGATATTCTAGTATTATACTACTGAATGTGTAGTTCATGTAAAAACCCATCCCCCAAAATACTTGTGATACCTTGGACCTGTGTAGTCTATAATCTCTAACTTGATCTGGTTTTGCATTAAAAGCGTCTCATCTCTTTAACAGGCAACATTGAGAATGTGAAGAACATCTGCAATTCCCGAGTGAAAAGACTGGACAGCTCTACCTGCCTTCATGCGGTTGGGGACAAGGCAGTAGAATTTTTCTTTGCTTCCGATGCAAGGTAGTGAAAATACTTAAATGCTTCTCCAAAATACTGGTTTTGTTTAGAAGTGAGACGGCTCTGGGAATGTTGTGCTGTCTTGCTGCTGTACAATTGTTTTCTGCTAGCATAGCTTCTAATCCAGGTAACTTCATAAAGCTCACAGGCTAAGGTACTTGAAAACGTGGAGGCTTGACTTCAGCATCTGAACTGTAAATACCTGCCAAGTACTAACCTCTATATAAAATAAATCCAGTGTAGGAAGGCAAATTGAGTACAAATAGACACTACTAGCCAAGTGTTTGGGCAGACTATAGGTTAGTTTGGATTTTGGCTTTTTAATCCAGCTATCAAAGGAGGAAATAGTGATATTGTTCCAAACCTAGCAGGAACCTGGACATCAGGCACACGTTTGTCTCCCTTAGTAGCAAGATCCTGATCTTAGGANTTTTTTTTGTGATTCCTGGAAGGAAAACAACTAGTTTATGTAAGTTTTCATCTACCTGGATATAGTTCATGGGGAAAGAATCACCAAGGCATGTGGTGCTTATTCATGTGATAGTATTTGACGAATCTTACAGAAATAAACCAAATTTATTTAACTCCTGCCAGGCAGTGGCTTTGGGATCAGCGTTGAGGAGGATCTTTTTACTTAGGAAAGTAGACGGGCTATTGTCTTTCACTTGGATGCACCTTTCTTTTTATAAACTTGCATATTTTCCCTTTGTAGGAGAGGGAGTCCTCTGCTCATTGGGGTTAGAAGCAAGTACAAGCTCTCCACTGAACAGATTCCTGTTTTATATGGGACATGTAAGTTGATAAGTCTAATTATGTCATTTTTAAAAATTAATTTTTTGGTTACTTTATGATTAGAAATTAGGTTAATTAGTCTTTTTATTATAAAACTACCAGCTGATGCCTCAAATAGCTTCTTAGCTGAGGATATTCTAGTATTATACTACTGAATGTGTAGTTCATGTAAAAACCCATCCTGCAAAATACTTGTGATATCTTGGACCTGTGTAGTCTATAATCTCTAACTTGATCTGGTTTTGCATTAAAAGTGTCTCATCTCTTTAACAGGCAACATTGAGAATGTGAAGAACATCTGCAATTCCCGAGTGAAAAGACTGGACAGCTCTACCTGCCTTCATGCGGTTGGGGACAAGGCAGTAGAATTTTTCTTTGCTTCCGATGCAAGGTAGTGAAAATACTTAAATGCTTCTCCAAAATACTGGTTTTGTTTAGAAGTGAGACGGCTCTGGGAATGTTGTGCTGTCTTGCTGCTGTACAATTGTTTTCTGCTAGCATAGCTTCTAATCCAGGTAACTTCATAAAGCTCACAGGCTAAGGTACTTGAAAACGTGGAGGCTTGACTTCAGCATCTGAACTGTAAATACCTGCCAAGTACTAACCTCTATATAAAATAAATCCAGTGTAGGAAGGCAAATTGAGTACAAATAGACACTACTAGCCAAGTGTTTGGGCAGACTATAGGTTAGTTTGGATTTTGGCTTTTTAATCCAGCTATCAAAGGAGGAAATAGTGATATTGTTCCAAACCTAGCAGGAACCTGGACATCAGGCACACGTTTGTCTCCCTTAGTAGCAAGATCCTGATCTTAGGAGACTGTCAGAGACCCTGAAAGGCAAAGTCAGACCAGCAGAAACTTGCTGATGGGAGATGCTGTGGTTCCCAAGCCTTCTGCTCTGGGTTCCTGTGAGAATGCAGAAGGAGCAGCAGATGGAGCCATTTCCTTTAAGATGGCTCTACCTGTGGTTATGTCCAAAACAAAGATAGAAGAGGGGCTGGAAGTTGTGGCGTGGCATATTGAATTGCTTTGCTATCAGCTCTTGCCTGGCTTCTGTTTTCTCTATAGCGCTATCATTGAGCACACCAACAGAGTGATTTTCTTAGAAGATGATGACATTGCAGCAGTAACTGATGGGAAGCTTTCAATTCACCGTCTTGAGCGTTCAGCTAGTGATGATCCTTCCCGGGCCATCCAGACCTTGCAGATGGAATTGCAGCAAATCATGAAAGGTGAGTTGAAACATCTGTAAATTAGTATCATCAAAGATCAATAATTACTGGCTGTTTGTGTAGTAGATAAGGCATAAAACTGCTAATTTGTTGTAAAGATGCCCTGACACTTAGGCTATTTGTACTGGGAGCTGTAAATTCCAAGAGAAGATGGGCAGTATGGCACCCTATCCATTTTTAGCCTTGGAAAAGTCCTAGGAGCTACTATTCATCTCAGTATTGAGTGAAAATGGAAACACTGTTAGCATGTTGTTGTGGTTGTTAGCAGACTTTGACTGTAAACTAAGAACGGAAGAGAAATAGAGAAGTTTCTTTACAAAGGAATTAAGTTACCTTGTCAGTGTTGGGAAATGAAACTAGCCTAAAAGAGAGAACCACCAATCTTTTCTTCTGACTTATTTTTAAGCTTCTGTTTAAGCTAACAAGTCAAATTGTCTTGATACCACAGGTCATCTTAAAAGTTATTTCTTTGTAATTGTAATATACTTCAAATAACAAACCCTGTACCTAAGCTTTGCCACCTAATGTTTTTCTAAACAGGCAACTTCAGTGCGTTCATGCAGAAGGAGATTTTTGAACAACCGGAATCAGTGGTCAATACGATGAGAGGCAGAGTGAATTTCGAGAGCAGCACAGGTAACTTGGAACCAGCATTCCAGCTACACGAAGCCTGCAGATTTTAAACATATTAATTAGGAAATAAAATACACCATTGTTGTTTGTTTGCAGTTCTGCTGGGGGGCCTAAAGGATCATCTGAAAGAAATCAGAAGATGCCGAAGATTGATCATTATTGGCTGTGGGACCAGCTACCACGCTGCAGTAGCTGTATGTTCAACCTCAGCTGAAACGCATCTAGAACCTCTTGTTCCCGGGCTTTTAGATAACAGCTCCACATCTGTTTCCTTTTATATCTCAAACTTTGTCTTTCACTAAGGGATCTTGCCCTTTTATTTAATTTTCCTTTGTGCTATGTTATTTATTAATGCTCCAACGCTGTTACCTACTGTGCTAGAAATCAACTTTTTTTCACCTTGTTTTTTAAACCTTTGGTCAGTATCGATTTTAGTAATACCGATCTGTTTAGATTGCCTCTCACTCTTAAGATGTCAAGGCTTATGTGGGTGGAAATGTTAACGAATACTGTGTGCTGCTTGAATTACAGACTCGACAAGTATTGGAAGAATTAACTGAATTACCAGTGATGGTGGAACTTGCTAGTGACTTCCTGGATAGAAACACACCCGTATTCAGAGATGACGTGTGCTTTTTTATAAGTCAGTCAGGTGAGCTGCTTTTACTGTTTGTCTTCAGTTGAGTGAAAACTGGAATGAAAGACAGAAAGCCGATTATTTATTACTTTCTGCTTCTTGCAGAAGATGATGGCTAATGGGCCAGATTTGTCTGGAATTGAAGTTTCTTTCAGACTTTGTTCAAATATCTAGACAATGAGTGAGACCTGAAAGATAGTTTTCAGTTGTGTTTTTGCTATTATAACATACTTGTGTAGAATTTTATGCTTTTCAGGAATCACTACAATCTTCTGTCAGCCTGAAGTCAAGATTTAAATGTTTTCCAGGTGAAACGGCTGATACGCTCATGGCCTTGAGGTATTGTAAAGAACGTCGTGCTCTGACTGTTGGCATCACAAACACAGTCGGAAGTTCAATATCCAGGGAGACGGACTGTGGTGTGCATATCAATGCAGGACCTGAGATAGGTGTGGCAAGCACAAAGGTAATTGTTGTTGAGTGCTTGACTTTGATACTTCACCCCTGTGGAATCCAATTAAAATTTTAATTGCAGCACTTCAAGCTGAGATCATACAAACTCTCCACAGACCTTGCTGCTAAATGCTTTGTTTTGTCTGCAGGCTTACACCAGCCAATTTGTGTCCCTTGTAATGTTTGGCCTAATGATGTCTGAAGACAGAATTTCCTTGCAGAAAAGAAGACAGGAAATCATTAGTGGACTGAAATCGTTGCCAGGTATATTGATATTTCAGGTTTGAGGAGGGATAGGAGATATTGTTTAATGGACACTGGAAAAGAAACATCCCTGCATAGTGTATTTTATTTAAGTTTTACTCTCCTCCTCTTCCTGAAAGGTAGACAATAGAAGAAAAATTGACTATTAGTTTCTACACTAATGGCCAGTTTTACAAGTACCCTTCCAAGAAACTTGGCAGGAAAATCAGCATTTTTATAGGTTGGGTTTTGTAATTACACTAGGGTAATTTTGTATGAGAAATATTACTTGATCTCCTAAACTGATGATTTGAAATTTGTAAAGTCTTTGACGTTAAATCAGGATAGATAAAACTAATTCAAGATGCCTTGAAAATGGATGTTCACAACTTCCTTTAGGATACAAATGGGATGTATGATCACTGCTTAAACCAATAGTTGCTTTAAATTTGTTACTGTAAATAAGGCTGGAGAAAACATCCTGAAATTGCACAACTGCAAAGATGCAAAATTAATGGCTGAATTATGTTAAGTGTATTTATTCTAATAGGTCATTAGAACATGCTCCTACAAGAAAACTTTTCCAATAAAAAATTTAAAAAAATATCCTTTTTATGCGTCCCAATAGAGATGATTAAAGAAGTCTTGTCCTTGGATGAGAAGATACATGATTTGGCTCTTGAACTGTACAAGCAAAGATCCCTGCTGGTTATGGGTCGTGGATATAATTATGCCACTTGTCTGGAAGGAGCTCTGGTAGGAACTTCTTAATATTGCTCAATGTTATTTAAAATGAGCTTTTGTGGCTTCTACAACATAGTTCGTTAACATAATACTAGTAACTTGATAGTATTTGATTTTTTAATTATTTTTTTAAAAGAAAATAAAAGAAATCACCTATATGCACTCTGAAGGTATCCTGGCTGGTGAGCTGAAACATGGGCCATTAGCCTTAATAGATAAACAAATGCCTGTAATAATGGTGATAATGAAGGATCCTTGTTTCACCAAGTGCCAGAATGCTCTGCAACAGGTCACTGCTCGACAGGTAAGCTGTTTAATTAATGTAATGTCATAGGGGAAGAGATTGTGCATGTGGTATTGTTTCTGATTGTGCCTCAGATGAAGGAGGTATTGGTGATTTTGTTTTTTACTAATTATAATTTTATAAATAACGTGCTGTATCTGCATTGTAGGCTGTTTTCAAAGGCTAACAGCAGTAGTGAAAACTGTTTGCGTGTGGTTGATTGGTTTGGGTGAAAACTCCACAGGGTGAAGCATTCAAGTCTCACGAAAAAGTGAACAAAGAAAGTAATTACGCAAGACGAGCATTGTCTTTGCTAGCTACTTGAGTGTGTTCAAGCATACTACAGACGTGCTGTGAGCTAATATTTCAAGTAGTTCTAAGCCAGCTTTTCACTTACCACTGAAAAAATTTATTTTCAGGGTCGTCCAATCATTCTATGTTCTAAAGAAGACACAGAAAGCTCAAAATTTGCCTACAAAACCATTGAGCTGCCACATACAGTTGACTGCCTTCAAGGAGTCTTGAGTGTTATTCCTCTCCAGTTGCTTTCTTTCCACCTGGCTGTTCTCAGAGGATATGATGTAAGTGCTTTCTATATTTAGCACTCCGGTTAGTGCAGTTTTGAACTTCCTCCTACAGGTCTAAAGTGAGATACCTGGTTATATGGCATTTCTAACAAAGGAATGTGATGTGAGTGGAGCTTACAGTGACTGTGGTAAGAGAGGAGGCAGTTCAGTGCCAGTTCTTCAGCTTCATATTTTCTTTAATTGGTATCCTAATAAAAACCTAAAGATAATGTACTTGATTTGATTAGTTAGGAGTACAGATAGGACTTTTTCAGAGAACAAAATCTTAAAATGTGATATTGCACTTTTTAACTTAAAATAGTTCAGTGCTTAGTTTGATGCTGGCAAGCTGTGTCAGTTTGACAATGATGACTACTTTGGAAAGGTACCCTGTGCAAAACAAATGTGTGTTTGTTAGCAGGGTTTTGGAAGCAAGGATGAATTCAACAGTGAGTCATTATCTGCAGATCTATAGTCTCTTGTGTGTGTTCATGTGTCTAGAATAGAGCAGAACTCATTAGGAAGTCTCAAAAAACCACACTAAATGAACTGTCAAGCGTAGAATGTCAGTATTATTCTGTCATATACTGAAAGTCTGTCTCTTCATTCTAGGTGGACTTTCCAAGAAACTTGGCCAAATCTGTTACTGTAGAATAACGGCAGAGAACAGCTGATGTTTTTGTCACCAGACCTCTGAGTTACACGTGTAGAAATGTGTTGTTCTGAATTGATAGGTACACATTTTTCTAAAGAGAATGACAGTGTTAATTGGAAAGTGTCAGAAGGATTTATCTCGCAGCTTTAAAGGCTTTTTGATGTGCCTTGTCCCCAAGTGCTTTTACTCACAGCAAATACTCCTTTAAGTCCTGAAATTGCCTAAGGAGAAGATAAAAATTGTTTACACATGGTATAATGAATGAACTTTTCTACTGTGCAATATATATATATGTACAGGTTTCAGAGTAACTGTGAACATTTTTTAGCCTACACTACTTAACTAGTTTTTAAGATATAGTATTTATAATTACAATTGTATATCTTTTTTAAGTTATTTTTTTAGTACATTGCTTATCAGTAGCATTGGTAATGCTCAGAATGTAAATACTGAGCCTGTTGATGCTTGTGTACATTTGTTAGGGTTTTTTTTTCCTACTTCAGCCTCAAACTGGAACTTTGTCATCCCTCTTTTCTCCCCAGCTTCCCCTCCCCTCTCATATATGTTTTTTATTTAACCAGTCTTTTCTAAAGCTCTTCTTTGGCTGTAAATTCCCAGCTATGTTTTACATTTCTGCTTCTATCAGCTGATTATTTGATAAGCCAGAGCAACATTTTGTTTTGTATGCCACCCCAGCTCTTATTTGCATAACATGTACAGTGTAACAAAATAAGGGAACTGGATGTCTTTCAAGTGATACTTCTCTTGGAAGAGGGTACAATGAAATTTCAATGCAATTAAAAGATTATGTAATTATTTTTGTTTTGTGGTTTTGGGGTTTTTTGTGTGTTTTTTCTTTTAACTTCATGACTTTTAACTTCATGACTCCTCGTTTCAATACTCAGATACAAGTAGGAGAAGTGTTCTCCCCTAGTCTTGCTTAAATCTTGGTATCACAGTTCTTTCTCCTGTTTCCTGGGTTAGTCTCCCAGATATTCACACCTTACTTTACCTTATACAGCAGCTGTTTTTCAAAATAATGTGTTGGGTTTGGGTAGCTTGCTCTGCATCACCATCTTTCTGAAGAAGGGGAGGAGAAGTGAATTTGATGACTGGTGGTCAGTGGTTGGCCAGACACACCACCACACTCTTTGGCTGTAGCTGCTCCTGTAGTTCACACCAGCTGTTGATTAAACCTTCATACTTTACATTCTGTTGTGTAGACAAATGTAGGAAGAACTTTCCTGCAAGTGAAAATAGAAGCTGTGTCTGTATTTTTACATATGCTCTTTATTTCCATGAAGTTGCCTCCTTGGCCAAGAAAAAAGTGCTGTAAACTTGCATTTACTAGTACTTTCTATAAGCTCAGAAAAGAACCCAAATCATAATGAAAAGCACAGTGATAATCTGACCTAGATGCCAAGAATATGTAACTGAGCTTCTAGCATGTTTTGGTAAGTGATGCAAAGGCCCTTTTTACTGTCTGTCTAGAATTAGTATCCTCTTCATCTTAAAAAGTGGAGCTATTAAAGGAAACTGATGTCATCTAGTCTATATGATACAGTAAATTTATTTATTAAAAAAAATAGTTTGGGTTTTTTTTTCTGAAATAATTTAAAAGGCCAAAAATCACAGAAATGAAACCTCTTCTTGGGCCTAGGAGAGGTGGAAAAATATATTTGGTTTATTTTTAGTCAACACCTGTTTTAAAAAACAAACAGTCCCTGTGTCACAGCAGATGGTATGGCAGCATATAGATGGGCTATACTTTTTGAGTGAACTCAAAAATAGCTGGGCTACCTGGGGAGGGAATAAATCCCTTCCCTTCTGAACCACTGTTCCTGGAAAAGCTGTGTGTGATGATGAAGGGGAGACAGACCTCCTAATCTTCTCTAAGCATGTTCTTTTTATCAGCACAGCAGACAGGAGTCGAATTAAGAAAGTACTACTGCTTTCTCTCATTCAGGTGGGTCTTAACCTAGCTGTTTGGTTTTCTGACCTCCCAAAAAACAGGTCATAGAATCAGAATCATGAGGTTGGAAAAGATTTTTGAATCATTGAGTCCACTCATTCCTATCTGCCACTGAACCAGGTGCCTGAGCACCTCATCTACCCATCTTTTAAACACCTCCAGGGATGGGGACTCAACCACTTTCGGCAGCTTGTTCCAGTGCCCAATGACCCTTTCTGTGACAAATTTCTGTCTGATACCTAGTCTGAACCTCCTCTGGCACAGCGTGACACCATTGCCTCTTGCCCTGTGCCCTGGGAGAAGAGGCCAGCTCCCTCCTGTCTACAATTCAGGTAGGTGTAGAGAGCAATAAGGTCCCACTCAGCCTCCTCTTCTCCAGGCTAAACAACCCCAGTTCCCTCAGCCACTCCTCCTGAGACTTGTTCTTCAAGACTTGACCTTCACCAGCTTCATTGCTCTTCTCTGAACATGCTCCAGTGCCTCAACCACCTCCTTGTAGTGAGGGGCCCAGAACTGAGCACAGGATTTGAGGTGCAGTCTCACCAGTGCTGTGTACAGGGGCAGAATAACCTCCCTGGACCTGCTGGTCATGCCATTTCTGATCCAAGCCAAGATGCCATTGGCCTTCTTGGCCACCTGGGCACACTGCTGGCTCATGTTCAGTCGACAGTTGACCAACACCCCCAGGTCCTTCTCCAGGTCATGCCTGCACTGAGGGACTAGGCTCCCCTCAGGGAGCATCAGGCAGCAGGGAGGTGGATATGAGCCTTCCCCTTCGCTTCGTTCCCCACTCCTGCCAAGGGATAGCTCAGGTTTTCATGTTCAGAGCTGAAGAAAGTGACATGCAGGGTGCAGAGAGTGAGGTTGAAGGGAAAACTTGCAGCAGACGGATTCTCAGGGACCCTCAGCTCCAGCCCCACGATGGAAATGAGTGAACAGCAGCCTGCTGTCAGAAACCCCCCTTGCCCAGAGGAGGCCATAAAGCTGGTGCAGAGTTTAGAGGGGAATTCATATGAGGAACAGCTGAAGTCACTTGGTCTGTTCAGCCTGCGGGAGACTGAGGGGAGACCTCAGTGTGGTCTACAGCTTCCTCACAAGAGGAGGAGGAGCAGCAGGCGCTGATCTCTTCTCGCTGGCAGCCAGTGATAAGACCTGAGGGCAGTAAGATGTTCCAGGAGAGTGTTAGGTTGGATATCAGGAAAAGGTTCTTCACCCAGAGGGTGGTGGAGTCCTGGAACAAGCTTCCCAGGGGAGCAGACACCACCACCGGGCACACGGTGATGTGTGTTGTCCTGTGCAGGAAGGGGAGTCGGACCCGACGATGCTTGGGGGTCCAACTCTGGACAACTTATGATTGCTGCGATTTTGCTGCAGCACCCTGAGGGCACAGGGGAGGCGTCCAGCCCCGTGCAGGGCGGCTCCACGGCCCCTCACGATGCGGCGCCGCTGCCAAGTGACACCGCCAACATGGTGACACGGTAACACGCTGCCGGGAGCCGCTGACGTCACGGAGAGGGGCTCGCCCCCATCACCCTCCCTATCCAGCACTCCCCCTCACTGCGGGCCTGCCCCGCCCGCCCTTATATAGAGCGTCTGGCCCCGCCCCTGAGACGCGATTGGCTGGCGATGGGCTGGCGCCCGCTGCGCGCCCACTGCGATTGGCCCGTGCGGGAGCCCGTCAGCGCGCGCAGCCCGGCGCGGAGCTCCGGAGGCCATTGTGGCTGGGGCAGCGCTGCGCGCCCAGGAGGAGGAGGAGGGAGAGGCGGCTGAGCCCCGTCCCGCCGGCCGAGGGAGGAGACGGTGAGGGAGGAGGGCGCCGCGAGGCCGGGCCGGGGGGGGAGCCGTGCGGGGCGAGGCGCGGGGTGAGGCGCGGGGTGTGCGCGGCTTCTCTCGCGGGCCCCGCCCGGGAGGCGAGGGCAGAGCGGGGCTCCCCGCGTGCCGCTGCTCCAGAGCGGCGATGCGGGCCCTTCCCAGCCCTTCTCGGCCTTTCCCTCCCCCCTCACCGGGCCGGGATCGCCCTCTGCGGGTGCGGGAATGGCGAACCCGAGCCTCCTGAGGCAAAGCGGCTCTGGAAGCACAGGGCGCTGTGGCTCACCGGCGCGGCTGCAGGGACGCGCTTTAACTCTTCCCTCTTCCCACCCACCCGGAGCTGGGCCACGTCCCGCGTCTGTCTGCAGCCTGGGGTTAAAAGCCGAGCTTTGCTGTTAAACAGGTGGTTCGGGTGGCTTAAAGGAAAGGGTCGCGTTTCCAAAGAGCTAAACGGATCCCGAGTGCCTCTGAACTCGGCTGTAACCGATTGAAGTTACTCGGCTACAGCTCCTACTACACCTTCCTGGTGTAAAAGGGACTGTTGAAGGGTTGTGAGTGGTGGGGTAGGAGGTGCCTCGCTGTGATACTGCAGCTGGACTCGTA
Source organism: Piaya cayana (assembly GCA_013389865.1). Lineage (NCBI taxonomy): Eukaryota > Metazoa > Chordata > Aves > Cuculiformes > Coccyzidae > Piaya > Piaya cayana. Next base: position 129,686 of record WAAB01009545.1, read on the forward strand.
CCTGTTGATCGGTGTTGCTGTTGAGATTAAAAACCCACAACGCTACTGGATTATAGTCTCTAAAAGGGCATACCTGAGTTTGAAATGCATTTGCAGCTGTTTACAGGAGGACAGGGGGAGCATGGAACTTCCATATTTTCTCATAAACATATATATTCATTGTCTATTCATTCTGTTGGCAGTAGAATATTAGCTTGGCATTTAAAAATCGAGTTTCTTGATGTTCTTATGCTTCAGGGTCAGTAGTAACATTTCTGTACCAAAACAACCCTGGGAACGTGTTCCAAACTGCTATAGCCTGTTTGTTTCAGAAGCTTCTGGCTTGAAGATACCCAGAGTATGGATCTGGTTAATAATAAGTGGCCATTTTAATAAATGCCCTTTAGGAGGGTGACTGTTTAATACAGAGTGTGTGCTGTAGTGGAGTTGCTTTTAAACATTTCTTACTGGAATTCTGTATAACAACTCATTGGCCCTGCTGAATCAGGTGGGTTTGATGTGTGGTTATTTTACTTGTTATCTCCCATGAACTGCAGGTTGAAAACCAGCCCTGTAAGTTTCCTGTGTATGATGTGCTCAGTTAGCCTTGTAATTCCAAAATTTACCCAATTGTACAAGCAAGTTACATCAAAAAAGCCTACTCAGTTTATATGCATCGCGTGCCTGCTCCAAAATAGAAAAACATCTTGAAACATCGTGATTCAGTAGCGTGCTGCTTCCAAGGAGCTTGCATCCCGAGTCAAAATTAGAGTGAGCTTGCTTTTCTTCCATATTTTATGGAGAGGTGGGGTACTTAGCATGGTGAAATGTAGAGGGTATCAGAATACATAAAACTGCTGTGTTGTGATGCCCAAATTCCCCCTTGGGTCTTGTCTAAAGAGCTTAACTTAATCTCTAAATTAGTTTTAAAAGGTGGCTTTGTACAGACAAGTTTCCTTAAGGGGAAGAGTTTTTCTAGTTCAGGATAACTTCCTCTGCTTTTTTATCTTTGTCACAGAAAGTGTTTCATTAACCTGTGAAGAGTTGCAGCAGAGTTCTTGCATAGCCCACAAGTCATTAACTTGATTACCAGTCTATGTAGAATTGATACTTTTTTTTAGTTTTGCTTTGTTTTTGCTTAGAAGCAGGACCATGACCTTCTAGCCATACTTTTCTTCCAGCGTATGAAGATTCACTGAAAATACTGTGGATACAAAGTGAATGCTAATCAGAAAAATTGGTGTTTTGGAGTAATAAAAAGGATTGGACAGAAGAGTGGGATTGTTCCTGGGGTGTAGGAGGAAAGGCTGATTGTGCCTTTAAAGGCAGCGTTTTGGTCTCATGTTAGTGTGAACCAATTGTGGAACTGCATCCAACTGCCTCTAAAAATATTGTCTAGGAGACGTACTTTTCTTCCTCCCCCTGCTACAGCTGTGGCAGAAACAGAAAGTTGAGAGTTCACGCTTTCCCTTTGCTGATCTTTTCTCCTCTGCTTTTTTTCCTTAGGCTTCTAAGAGGAAATATCAAGTAAATGTCCTGCCTACATTGCTGCCAGATATGACCAAGTTGAATGTCTACTGCTTAAAATGCTGCTGAAATTTTGAGAAACTAGAAGGTAAAAGGGACTCTAGATGTTTCTTGAGAATCTTTAAGTCTAGCCATTACCAGATTAAACCCAGTCTTTATTAGAATTTGTAGGTCTTCTGTCTTGTTTTATTTCCTAGAGTTCTGCTGGCTTAAGCCCTGGAAAAGATGCTGCCACCTCCTTTGAACACCTAGGAAGAGTGGTCCAGGTTCTAATTCTTGAAGCAACCAGAAGCCATTTGTGTGGGTCTCTGTTAGGACAGGATTCTGGGTTGCTCTCGAGGCTTTTCTGTTTTGTATTGGCTCACAAATATTCTGCAGGCCAGCAAAGAGAGAGAGAGAGTGTGTAGCTGCTCTTTTTGAGTTAAAGCAGGCATGCAGGCCAGTGGTGAGGACGGCTGCTCCAGGGGAAGGTGCTGTGCTTTCGTTTCCTGTTTCAAGAGACACTTGACTGTGCTATTTACTCTGGGCTCTAATGACAGATAGAGTCATAGTAAATGTGAAATTAAAAATAGAATATTTGTTAGAGATCTCCTTAGTAATTTTTGAGGTCGTAAGGTTTGGAAGAGGGATGGAGGCCCAGGGAAAACAGAGGTCTGTACTCTCATTACTGTGGCACTTTGGAGCTGAAGAGGTTTAGTCCATTACCTCGCTCATGGATGTAATTTCTTACCTCTAATTCATTCTTGACAGTTGGATTTAACTTATGCTCTATTATGGCATAAAAGCCTCTTTCCAACTGTAGTGCAAAACTCTTAGTTCTTGTAGGACCTCTGCTGACAGTGCAGGTTGTTAGGATGGGGTGGGTTGTGGTAAATGTGGATCGCAGAAGAGGTGAAGAGGCAGAGCCCTGCTTGGAGTTTCCTACTGCACTAGGCTGACAGGAAGAAACTGCAGCAGCCGTGGACTTTTTGGGGCAGTTGTTTTGTTTCAAACCCATTTTGCTGTTGCCATCAAGTCTTTTATTAAAACCTTGTTTGTTTCTGTATCTGTGAACTCTGTGGGTTTCTGTTGTTGCTTTTATCTATGTTATCAGTGTTTGAAAGACATGCGGGTTGTTTTTGGTAATACAGCAGTTAATACAGTCCTAGCACATGGTAGTAATTTTAAGTTGGGGAGTATCCTTCAAGGAGAAGAGTTGTTGGATTTGGGTGGGTTTGTTTTTGCAGTTGTTTACTTAGCTGCTTTTTGTTTTAGGGATTGGAATAGAAACATGCATTTACTTAAAGCAGTGAAAGCTATAATTTGCTGTCTGTCTGCAAGTATTTTTCATTAGCAGTGGTAATACATGAAGTTGAAAGAATACTTATTTATTTGTATGCTATTGAAAAAAAGCATGTCTATATCAAAATACGTGTAATGTGTTTTCTGTTTTGTCTGCCTGGAATCAGTGAGATATTGAACATTTCTTTCTTTTTCTTTAAGATCTTGAAAACTTTTATCAGGTCCTTGCGAGAGAAAACTACATGACACTACACCATGAGTGACAGTAAATGCGATAGTCAGTTTTACAGTGTTCAAGTTGCAGATTCAACATTCACTGTACTAAAACGTTACCAACAATTGAAACCCATAGGATCAGGGGCACAGGGCATTGTTTGGTGAGTAAGAAATACTTTACTTAAATATAAAAAGCTATAAATAGAAAACAAAATTAGAACGTGTTCCTGATAGTGGTGCCAGAATGTCAAATACTCGTGATAATTTCTGTCTCTTGCTACAGGGTTGTCGACTAAATAAATTTGAAAACACGTACTTGCTGTAGTTCATGTGCAAACTATTTTTTGGGGTTTTTTTAGGGGGGAAATTACTGTTTGGACAACTGCATGCATTAAAATCGACAATGAATTTCATTCTCATTAACCACTTTATTTTTGTTTCTGGCTCTCACATTCCACATGTAATTATACCTTGCACTGTGCTATCATGACAATGCGATGGTGACAGCTTCTGGGTTTTATTCGTTTCTTCATCATAGTCCCCTTTCTTCCCTTTCTTTTATTCCCAATCACTCATGTCCTTTTCTCGGAGCCGTCAGTGCAGTGCCTTGCCATTAACTGGCAGGCTGAGGCAAATCAGTGGCATTGTCACTCCATGGATTAAGCAGAAAGGGGTTCTGTGTGAGGGGTTGGGCTGGCCAGCTCTTCCGTGGTGTGTCACCTCAGCTCTGTGTCCAGCCTCCGCTGGCCCAGGATGTGAGAGTCGTTAGTCTGATCCTGAACCTTAGCCTGTTGTATGGCACCACACCTTTGGGCCAGCCAAAGGTAAACATTTTCACGTGGTTTTTAGACTACAGCAATCCATTCCACGCAGCTTACTGCCAGCCCACGTTTTGCTGGACAAAACTTACTCAGTAATTATAAAAATGCTTATTGCCGCGTTTTTACAACAGTGTACACAGGGCAGCAAACAAATACGCTCGGGAAGTCTCTAATATTAGACTTCATCACAACACATGATGGGCTGCTCATGCTTTAAATCCAGTCTGCAGTTTCTGTTCATCTATAAATTCTGCAGAATAAGTGCGTGACTCATGGGTTGCAACTCTTTATACAGCACCTGCTTGTGTCTATTTGACCTTTTTGTGACTGTAATAAGTTAAATATGCAGGAAAAGAGCACATTTTTGAGAACGTGCCTTTATTTTTTAGATTTAGATAGCCCTATTGTCCTGCATTTCATCATGCACGTGCCATCGCTGCTCTTTAATACTGAATGTTTGCTCAAGATCATGAGTGGAGTGAAGACCCTACTGCAGTTCACTGTGATCAAATTGGAATCGCTGTTATACGATGGGATAGGCATTGAGATACTTCCATGATATCAAACGCTGAAATAATTTATAAACGTTCTGTAGTAGCCAAGGAGATAACTGGGTAGACTCTGGCAAATTGGCATTTTAACATCTGTGCCTGGAACAGTTGCCATGATGAAAAAATCTCTTGAATACAAATGAGCAGGGATGGGGAAAGACATTTAACACCAACTATATGCATTGTTTATTTTTTTTTCTTCATGTACGTAGAATTAGGTGATATTTAGAAGTGTGGTTATAGTGGTAACAGAGGATATAATTTGTCTTTTTTCCTTGGTAAAATAAATCTTTACCTTTTTTTTTTCTTCTTCAAGTCTGATTTTAATTCTTCCCCTTGGATTGTGTAGGTAGCAGACTTTTTTTTGTCAGTGTAGATGAGCAAAGTAAGAGGTTCAGAAGTTCAGGTGGAGTTCTTTGTATGTGCTCAGACTGAGGTTTGACACATACCCAATTTGTTGAATCAGAAAGGGCCACTTCCCCTAAAATTGCTTCTTTGTCCACTACTGACCTGTAGTTGACTTGAACAGCAGAACCTGTTCGTTATTGATTTTGTACTAATTTTCAGGTGTAACTGAAGTCATTAACACATGCAAAACTGTTTTATTTACATACAGTGTCTTCTAGGTGATGTGAATACTGAAACATCAGTGCTTTCAAATTTGAGAGGAATATAATCTCACCAGCTGGCTTGCCTGTTGCTTTCCTCCTATTTTGTGTTTTGTTTTGCATAGACATAAAGATTTTAAATCTAAGAGTGATTGTATCATTGAATAGAGACTTCTGTATTTCACAGAACTAAGTAGAAGTAAATGCTAGTAAGCCTCTAGTGCAGATGGCACATTGACTCAAATCTGGGACATGTAATTTGGGACGTGCCTCCAAGAAAACACACCAGCTTGTGGGTGAGCCCTGCTTTGTGGTGGTACTGCTTTTTCCAGTCGGAAAAGCAGTGACTTGATGCTGATAAACTTCATGTGATTTGAGCAGTGTTATCACAGAGGAGCTGTGCTTTTTGGAATGGTACTTAGAATACGATGGTCCTTTTAGGGCTGGTATCATATGTGTCTTGATGACATAGGGAAGTCACTCACGAAGACCTTAATAGTGCTTGGAAAATATATGTGAGTTAGAATGCTTTCCTACCTTATGAAAGGAACTTTAAATGGAACTAAAATAATGTGAGAATCTGTATTTTTAAAACAGACCTATGTAAAGGCTGCAGTTCTTGAGTAGTTTCTGGTATGAATTAACGTATATTTTGTTGAATAATCTTAATAATGAAGACTATTCCCACCTTCGTTTTGTTCTGTGTGCACTGGTAATTTAGCTTTAGATTCTTAGAGATGTTAAAGAAAATTTACAGTTGTACTTCAAAGTGCAGAGGGAAGGGACAAGCACAGCTGAAAAAACAAGACAAGCTTAGTGGTTGTATTCACTTTTAAACTCGACTTGCTCTCTGCAGTCTGAGTTTTCCACATTATGCAGTTCTGTGGATTTTTTTTTTCCAAAACCAAGGTGATGAATGTAATTTTCTGCTGGGCACTAAAGCTGTGTATAATTTGTAAACTGTCCATATACTGGAGAGTCTTGATGTGTGCAGAAAGGATCATGGAGACATGGTTGTCACTCTCCTTTAGGTAAGAGAAATTTCTATTGCAAATATTAAATGATTGTCAGCAACCCTGTCCAAAAAGTACTCCAAATATACTGATTAGGCAGCCAAAATGCTTCTTGAATTCAAATAAGCTTAAAATATTTTTAGATCTTCTAGTTCTGAATTAGTTTTGAATCAGCAGATTTGGTCTTAAGAGCAGGAAGACTTCTGATGAGTGTCAGTTGCTTCTGTTTAACCTTTTTGTATTTATTAAAGGATGTGTAGATTTTAAAGGATGTTTGTTTTCCAAATGAAAATTAGTTGAAGTTCATATAAACAGCTTAGTGGATATGCTGGATACGCTTTGTCTCGAATCCTGATTTCTTTTCTCACTCCTGTCTCCCTTTTGCCCTCTCTTTTCCCTCAAACAGACTTCAAATTAAGTTGTTTGTCTTTGAAAATTTCTAGTGCTGCATTTGACACAGTCCTTGGAATCAATGTTGCTGTAAAGAAGCTGAGTCGTCCTTTTCAGAATCAAACCCACGCAAAAAGAGCTTACAGAGAGCTTGTTCTTTTAAAATGTGTCAATCACAAAAATGTAAGTTTGGCTTTGTATATCTCTCCTTCATTACTGTCAGTTGTCAAAAAAGCTCAGGATTTGCTTCCTTACTTACTGTTAATAACAGAAAGATTTGCTATGGGTAATTCAGTTCTCTACAATGTAGGATTAAGTTCTTGGGTGAGAACTGTTTAGAGGATGAAGTGTCAAGAGGGAGGGTGGGGTTTACTTTGTTGTTGGGGTAGATTGACCATCAGTGGAGGCTTTATAGAACTGGCCTTGCTGGATTGCATTTTTTCCTTTAAGTCAAACTGCAACAAACCCATTTGGCACTGGGTTTGTGGGTTTGGCTTTTGTAACTGCACTATGGTTAAATCTGAGCTTGGGCAAGATTTTTATTAGATATTATTTAACTAGTGGGGTTTGCAGGGGTGCAGCACTGTCTAGCAGTCTGTTGGTAAATAGAACTGAAATACTGTGAACAATACATGTGTCTTTTAAAACCTTTGAAGCTTCTAAAATAACAAGTCTTGATATCTATACTTCAGCATTCAAGTACAAGAATCTAAGATTTACGTGATTGTTCTGATAATAACATGAACTAAAAACATTGCTGATCGTTGTAGTTGTGCAGTGGAATCAGTTAAATCTTTTAAGACTGGTTTTTAAGCAACCTTTTGGTGAAGTCCAGAATTAGCAGGATAAAAGCAAGGTGTCTACTAAGGAGGTCACTGCAGTAATTTTAGCAGTTCTTCTAGAAATAGTACACCATAATCTAAGTTTAATGGGATGGCGTGGTGCACCTCTGTGTATGTGATGTTGGGCAGCCTTGATTAAAATTTCTTACCCATGTGAATTAAAAGAAGAGATATAAGTATTTATTGGGAAGAAATAGCATCTATTTCAGGCACTGAGAAGGGAGATGGAAGGTGTTGTGTAACTTTAAACAGAAGAAAAGAAGGTTTGTACTTTCTTGAGTTCCTTGGTATAGATGCTGGAGTTTTGAACTATTTCTGAACTGGCAGTTTTTCAGCATATGTGAATTAAGTGAAGCCAAGTAACGTTCAATTTGTATACGGCAGCAGTGTGCATGTGGTTTTGAATAGTAATTCTGCAATAGTAGATTTTTGTGTGAATTAAAGTGAAAGCTCCTTCTAACAGTTATTTTTATTTTACAGATAATTAGTTTATTAAATGTATTTACACCACAGAAGTCACTAGAAGAATTTCAGGATGTGTAAGTACTAGATTTTTGGTTTAATAATCCTGATAAATACTGACCTGAGCCCTGGAGTTTTATTTCCAATATCATGCAGACTTCATGCTTTGAAAACAGAGGGTAGCTAAAGGCTGAATTTAGTCTTTAATAGGTCTATATTTCTAGACCTCTTTAAGAAAGACCAAGAAATTTGTTTCACTGCATGCGTAAGATGAAAGTGGAAAATAGAAAAAGGTTATTTACCTTTTCTTTATCCATCTGCCGTACTGATTGCATATGCATCTGGTTTACCTGCTTTGTCTTCTCTCTGAGTGGGTCACCTCAGGATAATAACTGGATAACCTGATACCATTTTTTTGCCATAGCAGTCACATCAGCACAACAGTATTTTTGGCCTCAGTGAAGAGCTGAATGTTTCTTTTTATGCAAGCTATATTAGTTGGTCTAGAAAGTGATGTAATTGGTGGGGTATTCTTAGATTCCAGTGAGGTGGTGATTTGTGAATGGGCTTCTTGGGTATTTGGGGGAGTGTGTGCGTCTCAAGAGGGTAAGTGGATGATATTTTAACTTGAAAAGGAATCATTCTGTCTTTGTTTTTACTATGCTTTTCTTACTTTTTGTATTTTTTTAAATGAAGTAAAAAGCATCATCTTTTGATGAATTGTAATACCCACAATTTCTGCATCAACTTCAGTCAGTTTTTCATGTTGCATAAATTCAATTCTTGTGTATTACTGTTTATAAAGCTAGCGTAATTCTGATACCTTGTAGTGGGCTACTGAACACTTACTTTTTAATATTATATCTGTTTGAATAGATAGTTTAATTTTAACCATGTTCATGCATGATTTTTTATTGAATCATAAGCTTTTTGACCCTTGTTATAGCAATGTAGTTCACCGTTACTAGACATCTCTCCTGCTAAGCTTAAACCTAATATAAAAAGTAAGACTCTAATTTTGTTAATACTTTTTTTCTCGTGCTCTAGATATTTGGTTATGGAGCTGATGGATGCCAATTTGTGCCAGGTTATTCATATGGAATTGGATCATGAAAGAATGTCTTATCTTCTTTACCAAATGCTGTGTGGTATCAAACATCTTCACTCGGCTGGTATCATCCACAGAGTAGGTAGTATTAAATCATTAACGATATTCTTTATGAACACAAATGTTCTTGTGAAATGGGGAGAAGGTGGGGGCCACATTTTAAGCATTTGTTTCTTTCATTCATAAGAATATTAGTGAACCTGAAGATTGTTTCTAGTTCAAAGGTAAAGACTTCATTGCAAATTGATGTTAAGTCTAATTAGTTCTGTGGATTTAGCTAATGCTGAACTGATGAAAAGATAAAACATGAGCGTCTGTGGGACTTTTAAATTAGTAAAGAATGAGTCTTAGAACGTAATATTTAATTCTTAAATATCTCTGTCTTTGGAGATATTAAAAAGCCATCTGGACATGGTCCTGGGCAACTGGCTGTAGATGGTCCTGCTTGAGCAGGTACATTGAAGCACGTGATCTCCAGCGATCCCTTATAACCTCAACCATTCTGTGATTCTGAAAAGTAAAGTTTGTAAATGATTGAAATGTCAAAGTCCTGTGCAGACTTTGCTTCTGTTGTTCTGCTACTGGTCTTCTGTTGTTGGGGTTTCTTAGTTTTGTTTATTTCATTATTAGCCTGCCCAATGGTTCTGCTTGGTTTCTGTTCCTTTCCTTTTCTTCCCTTACCTCCTGGGCACATTTGCCTTGTAAATTTCTTTTTTCACCTGGTTGCTGAAAAATCAGTCCAGTTGTAGTTTAATGTGCTTTTTTTTTAGTCTTTGTTTAATCCATAAGCATAATTGAGAAACTACAATGAATCTACTTCCTTCCTTTGCTGAAAAAAAGTCTACCATGAAAATCCTGTGGTCTTAGCAAGGAAGTTATGTGTAGTTAGCTGAAGTCTGTATGCAGGTAGCCTTGGTACTGGGCTTTTCTAAACTGTTGTAGTGAGGTGTGTGAGACTGAAGCAAGGAGGGGGCTGGAAGTCCATCTGAACTCCACCTGGTTTATTGGCTGTGATTTGGAGCTAGAGGGGTGGCACAATATTTGCTGGGAAATTTGAGCTCATAGAACTAACAGAGCAATCAGAGACAACTGATACTGTCTATTTTCTTATTCAACCAGTAAGAGGAACCACACTGTGAGCAGCTGTACAGAGGCGTGAAGCTTGTTTGAATGGGGGAGCTAAAGCGGTGAGCGTTAGGTTGGGTTAGTTTAGGAACAAAACAATATGACCTTTTTGGAGTGGAAACATTTTGTAAGATCGAGGATGTGGTTTTGAAAAGAAACCAGGCTAGGAAAGGAGCAGAGCTGGAATAAATTAGAAGGAATGGAATATTAGGAATTACATCTAGGAATTGCTCAAAGAGTCTGTGACCAAACAGAGTAAATTCAGTAGCATTCTGCAGGTTTGTTGCCTTCCTAAAACATGCAAACCCACGTGAACTATTTGCCTGTCCCCATCTCCTTCTAAGAAAATGAAGTATCTGCTAATCACATAATGGAAGTGGCTGATTTTACAAATGCTTATGAACGCTTTGAGTGTTGAGGTACTTCTTTTCCTGCAGATACTTGACTAATTCTCGATAAGGACTTTAGGATCTGTGCCCTAATAATGACAGTGTTTGGAACAATCTCCTTTACTGCTAACTATTCACATCCAAAGTAGGTTCACTTAAGTGTCAAAGGAAGCAGATACGTGTACACATTGTGCGTATGTACAGACCAGTATGAAGCGACTGTACTGTCAGTGCCCAAATGGGTAAATAAAGATTCTGCAGACAACTTTGATTCTGATTTTCTCTGAATTTTTGAGTACTTGGCTTTACAGTATTTAATCTGTGTATAAATAAGCGGATGCATCAGAGCAGGAATATGCAGTTGTTAATGCGAAGTGAACTGGTGGCATACGCTGACTGTGAAGGAGGGGTGTGTGTTGTTTGTGTGTTGATCCTTCCTTAACTGAAGTTATTTCTTGCTAGGATTTGAAACCCAGCAACATAGTAGTAAAATCAGATTGTACGCTCAAAATCCTTGATTTTGGACTGGCAAGAACAGCATGTACTAACTTTATGATGACTCCGTATGTAGTAACACGGTATTACAGAGCACCAGAAGTTATCCTTGGGATGGGATATAAAGAGAATGGTAAGTTTCTGCAATAAAAGTTTAAGTTTTTTTTGTCAAAAGTGCATCTGTCTCAGACTATAGCAGCTTTAGAAGGTGGAAAAGAGGGCTGTTTCCCACTTGCCGTGTCTGTTGTTGAAGTATGTAATAATTTTTGAGAATATGATAGTTTTCAGCTCTGCATGCTTATATGCATTTAACATATATACTGCTACCTCTCCCCTTGCTATTATTATTTTTTTTCACGTCTTGTCCTGTTGTCTTGTTGCCACTTTTTTATTCTTCAACCCCCTCCCCCTGTTGAGATACTTAATGTTGGGTGACGTTAAAAAGATTTACAATCATCAGTTTATAAGCAACGAGCTTTTATCAGCGTGATTTTATTCTGAAGCGTCTTCCTTCAACAGTCTGTCTCCTTTTGCATCTGATTATTAAAATCTGTTTCAAATCCCTACGATAAACCATGTTTATACGCTCTTAAGTCTGCTTAACGCTCAGAGACTGGTTGTTATATTACTAAAACCAACACAGCTATAATTTATTTCATGTTCAGCCAGCAAAACTGTTGGCTAGGAAATTGTTCTTGAGTTGAGTTATGGGTGGTGGTGGGGTTACCTGCTGATTTTTACTAGCTGTGGAGGAGGGACCGCCTCCTCTGCAGTTCAGTCCTAGTACATCTTTTTGCTTTATTGCAGGGGCTTGGGGATACCATGCTTTTTGCATACATGTGCCTTTGGCTGTGTAAAAAACAAGGGTCTTGCAGGACCTTGCTGGGCTGCTGATAATGGAAAAAAAAGCTTTCATTAATGCACAAGGCAGCTGGTCATACAGCAAGTGCTGGTGTGGATCAGAGCTTTAGTAGAGGCTGTTCTGGATGGGACAAAACATAACTTATCTGAAGGACTGTAGGAGTACAGTGTGAACATACGAATGCCTAATTGTGATGTTTAAAAAAACCTCTTTTAATCTTTTGTCCTTGTTGCACCTAACATATGATAGTGGATATCTGGTCTGTTGGGTGCATCATGGCAGAAATGGTCCTCCATAAAGTCCTGTTCCCAGGAAGAGATTGTATCCTTCTTCGTGGTCGATTCAGAAGTGTAAACACTGATTATATTTTATGAAATGCTAATAACAGAATTTAGCAGCAGTCGTTTGGTGTTGACATGACTGAAAATTCATGTTAGTAGTTTGATTTTCCACATTGTTGTGTTTTCCTGTAGCTGCTAGATGGTTTTGTTTGTTTTCCTCACTTTTGTTCATGATACTTCATAATTTGATCATTTCATTTTTACTTTCAGTTGATATCTGGTCAGTTGGGTGCATCATGGGAGAATTGGTGAAAGGTTGTGTGATATTCCAAGGCACTGATCGTATCCTTCCCTAGTCATCCTTGAATCCCATTCCCCTTCCAACGGAAACACAATTATTTTGATCTGTATAAATATAAATGCATAAGCAATATTTTCAATAATATGTGTTAATAGACCTAACTGTACTACTTGAAATTAGTGTCATTAACCAAATTGTTGAGCTTTCCCTTTTATTTTCATAGTGGACTATTTAATGTAATTTGTACCGGTTGAATCCATAGAATTTATATTAAGAGCTTCATCTTTTATAGCTTAAAAAAGAATACTCTTAGGTTTAAAAAATAGCAGTAAGTATATTTTTTACTCTTGTTCTTTGTAGAGAAATGGTATAAGCAAAAGCCTATAAAATTACCTTTTACTGTGCATGGATTTTGCTGTTTGTTTGAACAGTAGACTAATTTTTTTATTACACAATTTTTTTGAGTTCCAATCAGATTTTTTTTCTTGCTTATTAGCGCTTGCTGGGCGGCAGTGTCCTAATTGCAAGCACGCTGCATGAGAAATATTTTTTTACTACTATTATTTATTATAAAAATCAAACATTCTTTTGGGAATTTTTTTCATTCTTTGAAAATTTTATTTTGGGCTTACCTGTTCTATAAGATTGTTATTCCTCCACTTCTCCCTCCAATATTTTTTTACCAAGCTGTCTCTTGATAAAATGCTGCTTTCTTGTACAATAGTAATTGTAGGAATTTTTTCTTGTATTAAAAACAAAGCCCTTATATATGTGCTTTTGTGCCTTAGAGAAGCCTAAATAACACATGGCTGGATCACAGATGAGTCTCTGCTGTATTAAGTAAGCAGAAGTGATCGTTTAATGAAGTAAGTGTTCTCTGAAGATTTTGAAAAAGAAGATTTTCAAAATATTTCCCTAGCAACAAAATTTCAAAATATTTGACTCATTGTCAAGTTCCCGTTGCAAAAATTGGAGCAAAACAAATTTCACCCTTTATAAATACTGTATTAAAAAGTAGTGGTGTTGCAGGACTGGACATTCAAAATTGTTCAGAATAGAATTCAGATGATGTAATAAAACCTCTATTGTTGACTGTAGCTTTAGGTCATAAGGAGCTATAGCTACTTGTCCAAGATTTTGAAGAAGGTATAATATTTTTGCTTATCAGCAAGGAAAAATTGAGTCCACCACTAAAAATATTAATTACCCGTTCACAGATACGTATGTATCTTATCTTATAGAGGAGGACTTTCAATTTTAATGCTAAATTTTATGACACTAATCTTCAGCAGCTGATCATGCATTCTTTAGTATTACAAATAATTATTAAAGAAGTCTTTGTTTTACACCTTTCTTCCTTTCTGTACTTATTGTTTTACCTTTTGAAGCCTTCAGACCAACCTAACACAATTCTTCATGTCTGTTATGTGTCTTTCACCTGCATGTCAGCATGGGCTGTTTTGATTTATTCATGAATATATGAAGGAAATTTTGTCCATACTTGTTGTATATTCAAATTACCACATTTGATTCTCTGGAGGTCATCAAAACTCCACCAATCTATGTTTCAAGGAGTCTCTTCCCCTAGTGTGCTAGCAAAGTGTAAGTACTAGCTGTACTTACAGGGTTTCTTTGTCTCTTGCAAGATTTGGAGTTCTCCTTAATGTGAAATACCGATAACCGCAGTTTCGAAACTTTTCCTGACTGATGACTGCTTCACTCAGATTTTTGGCTTTTTTCACCTGCAGTGGCAGGATTGTTTGAGAATGGGGTTTGTTACGTGGGATGCTCTTGAGTCTCGTTGTGAAGCTTTCTGTTTTATTTTTGTGGGATATTTTTTGAGTTTTGGGGGGGGGGGGTTTGTTTTGTTTTGGTTTTTTTTAATTTATTTATTTGAATTTCAAAATCTCTTGGTATTCAGAGATTTAGAGCAGGGAACCAAGTTCAGTATGTTGCCTAATGATGTGCCCTTGACTGTCTCCCAGAAAACCTTCTCTTGGACTCAGTATTTTTATACACACACACACACACACACACACACACACACATATATATATATATTCCTGTCTGGTCAATGAGGATACTTGCAGCAGTGCTCTGGCTGGGCTGCAGTGCTCCGTGTTGCCAGGGTGATGGATGCACTGAGCCTGCTTCTGGCTGGTGCTGTGGAGGATGATAAGGACCTTGCAGTTGCTGGCACTTATATAGATATCCAAGATGAAATAATGGAAAGCCTGGCAGCACCAGAGCGGCTTTTAGTTCTCTTTCTGCCCAGATGGTGAAGGAAACTAGCTGACTGGCTGATGCAAAAAGCACAAGGGGGTGTTCATGCTTTTTTTGAGGAAAAAATCATGCTTTATTGTGCTTGTAATAAAACTCTGGTTTGGGGGCTCCAGAAGAAGAGAAGTTAAAAAGTAGGCAAGCATACTTGGTGTGGACTAAACAGTTCTGGTGACTTTCGACCTTGAGGTCTCTAGAAGAGCAGGGGTAGTTTTGTCTGCAGGTTGCAAGGTTGCTCACGTTGCGCGCTCTGCGTGCTTTGTGTGTAAATTAAGGGTTTCTCTCAGTTGGGTTTCTGATAACAGGCTTAGCTTATCTAAAGTCCAATTCTACTTTGTCCTTTTTTTTTTTGATTTTCCCGTATCTGCTGGTACTTTGAAGCAATCCATCTGAAACTTTTTTTTACAGTTTTTAGTACTAAGGTGGGACGTGTCATTATGTTTTGCTGCCTTCTCCGCAGTGCTCTGAGACCACAATAGGCTGGATTCTGATTTGGTTAGCTAGCTAACCAGGCTGCTGTTACTCAAAGGAAAAGCATCTTCTTGAATCTAGATTGGTGGATATCTCACAGAAATCTGTTTTCCAGCTAGGAACAAAATTTCCTGGTGTATGTTAAAATTTTCTTCGTGTGTCCTTTGTTTTAGCATGAGAGTTAACAATACTTACGTCTTAATTTTTAGTTTAAGGTAGTTTTTCCATGACAGTATATTCAATAAGCAAATATAATTTTCAATCTTTGTATCAGAAGTCCTAAAGTCTTAGCATGAAGCAGTGACTGTGATATTTCTAGTTGTATTCGTGGCACGCTAACTGAAACAAAAGCACCTCAGTGTTTTTGAATATATCTTAATATGAAGTGCAGTATATTTATTGTCTTGTTACAAAATATGCCTGTGAGAATGGATAGGTTGAGATGCTAGGTTATGAGTCTTTGTAGGGTGGATGGTTAGAGTCTGTTGGAGTTGCACATAGTTTTATCAGAAGTGTAAATCTGAGTAAATTTAAATATCAGATGTACTAGTGCAGTGCCTTCTTGGTGAGATGAATGAGGTTTGTTACGCCAATCTGGCTTGTTCAGAACAGAAAAGAAACCAACCATCCACCATTCTCCCCTAGAAACTCTACAACCCAAAGCCTAGTTTCCTTAGGAGACAGGAATGAGATTCCCTCATTTAAATCAGATGTGTTTGTGCTTTAGGTTTCTGTACCATCAAGAGCCTTTACTGTTGAGGCTATGATGTTGTACTTCAGAAGATTCTGCAGCCTTTCTTTTCTGTTCTTATAGTTGGTTTGCAATGGATACAACTTCCAAATAAAGCTTCTTTTGGAGGCCTAAAAAGTATTGGTTTCGGTACAAACCAGTAGATAATAATTAGCAAAAGATACTTAAGCATCATGCATTGTGCAGCACTTCTAGCCTATCTGTAAGATTAAAAAATCTGAATCTTATTTTTATGTCCATCTAGCTTTTTGCATAGAATGAAGCTTGTATTTGTGTCCTTTATTCAAGTTTTCGTTAACTTTTCAGATTTCTAAGTTATATTTTTGTAAAGTGCAGACTTCACATTGTCCAGCTGATTTTCCTAAAGATATGGTGCAGATATTGATCAATGGAATAAAGTTATTGAACAATTAGGAACCCCATCAGCAGACTTCATGAAGAAATTACAGCCTACAGTCAGGAATTACGTAGAAAACAGGCCAAAGTATCCTGGTATTAAATTTGAAGAGCTCTTCCCAGACTGGATATTTCCATCAGAATCTGATCGTGACAAGTTAAAAAGTAAGGCGAGTTATGGTTTGCACTTAATTAAAAACCACTAGTATGTAATGTTTATTGCAATAGCTGTCAATATTAGAAGCTGCGTACTTTGTTTCTTTCATCCATGACATGTCCTGAAATCTTAGTAGTAATCATTAAATACAGAACTATTTTCCTGTTCCTAGTCTTCTGTTTAATTCTCTTACTTCTAATGCATTGAATGTTTGTTGCATAAATGTCCTCTGAAAGTAATATTTTTCATGGAGATCATTTCCAAATAACTTTTTCTAGTTGATGTGTGTTTATAATTGATTTTATCTATACTTTGACTTTAGGTAGTTACTGATAAAATGAAAAAATACTCCACCTTATGTTCTCCAGATGGTCACATTATTGTTTTTTTACATTTTGTGACAGCGGAACTGTTCAAAATTGAGGGTGGTTGGTGCTGGCTGAAGGGTTTGTGTTTTCGATAGCAGTAAACCAACATTTAAAGTAAAGGATCGCGACCTCATTTAAAAACCAAAAAAGTAACAGCATAGGAAAGCTTCTTTGTGCTTGTTCTGTGGGTGCATGCTAGTGCTTCTGTGTCTGTGGGGAGATGCAGGCTCTGGTATTGCACAGAGCGTTTATAATCAGTGCTCTGTGAGGCTTGTCTAACCCTAGATTAAGAGTCAAGTGTCCTCTTGTCACCAATAAATGGGACACATTGAAAAGCAGAGATGTTTAAGAAATCTGTTGCAGTGGGTGTCATCTGTTCCCAGTCTTTATTTTCTGAGACATTAAACACTACAGCTTTTACATGTATGTTCTGTTTGTTTTTACTTTCTAGCCAGTCAAGCTAGAGATTTATTGTCAAAGATGCTTGTAGTAGATCCAGACAAGAGAATTTCTGTAGATGAGGCCTTACGTCATCCTTATATTACTGTCTGGTATGATCCAGCTGAAGCAGAAGCTGTAAGTTTTTATTTAAATTAAAATTTAAGATATCAGTTTAATAACCTTAAAGAATACATTAAGTTTTAGTCAAGAGCATGCTTTGAACTCATTCTTTGGCTAGTAAAAGTGACAGATAAAGCCTTCAGATCAACATTAGGGGCAAAATTGCCTGAGAAAGCCTGTTGGAGTGGAATTGATGTAGTTTTGAATGTCGTTGTTGATGGTTCCCTTTGATTCTTGGAAAGAGGTGGTAATCTAGGGCTTTTTTTTAAAAGAGGACTTTCTCTAAGGCCCCTTGAAAACTTACAATGAGTTTAATTTTAGCTGATGCTTTTAAACAGCATTTCAGTGGGAGGTAGGACTTAAAAGCACATTTTATAGTTGTACAGTGAATGTAATTTTGAGGTATAGAGAACAGATTGCCAAAGATAAAGGTAACAAAATGCTAAATAATGGTCATTTTTTTTTTTTTTTTTTTTTTTTTTTTTTTTT
>WAAB01009545.1:147488-189302 GCA_013389865.1 Piaya cayana
TTTTTTTTTTTTTTTTTTTAATTGTGACTGGTTATGTTAACCTGATGTGGTGGATACACAATGGACTTCCTTTTCTTTGTAGCCTCCACCTCAAATCTATGATGCACAATTGGAAGAAAGAGAACATGCAATTGAAGAATGGAAAGGTAAAACAGGAGCTTGACAAATTATACTTATTACAATAACTGTTATTATTAATGCTTGGTTTGCAGGACGTGCATGTGGGATTGTGTAGCTGACTGGAACACACTCTTCCAATTATTCAGTTACTGCTTGTGGCAACACGAAAAATTAGTAAAGGAGTTAGTTATAGTTAGTAAGGGGGTTTCGTGCGCTATTCCAATTACTTGTTTACTTCAGAGTGTTTGGACTTTTCTTCAGTATATCTGTGGAGATTGTTCTCTAAGAACAGACATTTGTATACGGTTTTGTTATCAAAGTAAAATTTCCACAGGGATTATCCATATGTGTTTGTAAATCCAAATCTGACTTTTTTCCAGTTAATACTAGTGCATTGTAGGCATATATAGATTGTTGGGGTGAGATGGTTGGTATTTTTAAATAGGCAGCTATTCTGTTTTAAAAATCTGCTGGATTGGTGCATGCTTAGTGTATTTCTGTGGTGCTTAAAGAAAAATCGTAGGATTCTCTAAATGTTGTCATAAGCCTTTAAAAAAAGAAAAGGAAAATAAATATCTATATAATTATACTGTCAGACCGACCCTTAACCATTTCAATGTGCCTTTATGTGTAGGTAAATTGTATCCAAATCCTCTGTGGTCTTAGAATGTGGGGTTTTTTGTCTCTTCTCTCATTCCTCCCACCCTTCTCTTTTAAGAATTAATATACAAAGAAGTAATGGATTGGGAAGAAAGGAGCAAGAATGGTGTGGTAAAAGATCAGCCCTCAGGTTAGTCATTGTTTCAGTAGTTCTCTGGTAACTATGATATGTAGTGCTGATCTGTGGCACTAGCAAATGAAGAAATCCTGCTTAATAATCCAGGTAGGCAAAAGTGGCAGTGTTCAAGACTTCTGATTCTGATCAGCCTTTTGGAGTTCTGTGTGCAGTAGTTTTTCCTTGATAAGTTTTCCTACAGTTTACTTGATAAGTCTTGTGCATCTGGCACCCTGAGCTGTCTTATTCCCAAAGGGCTTGGTCATCAAATTAGATAATCAACACCATGTTACATCAGTGCTGCACATACATCTTTTTATGCTGAATGCTTGCTTATTCTGTGGCTCTGCGTGAGTGAGTCCCTTTCATATAGGGCTAAGCATCGTTAGGGCTCCTTGTTTTTTAAAAAGCTAATATTGCAAAGTATTTATGCCAGTGATTGAATCCTCCATGTTTGCTGCTGTTCTCATGGTTCAGTAACTGGAGTCCTGTTCTGTCTTTTATTAACTATTCCTATTAGATTTTTTTTGATACTTAAGTCTCTGTTCACGTTATACATTGCTTTTTCTTTTTTCATCTACCTCCCCAAAGAGGGAGAAAAATTAGAATCTCTTAGTGTTCACGTCCGCTTTTGAGCACTAGGGAACTCAGTGCTTGCTTTTCTGCTGTTTATTGATTTCTTTGTTTTCTAAGGTTTTCTGTGGTGGAAGTGATGCTCAGAGTCTAAAAGTCTGATTATTTGTACCTGCAATATTGTCTTGCCTCAGATTTTATTATCTTTGGTTTACTTAGCACAGATGCAGCAGTGAATAGCAACACCAGTCCTTCCCAGTCATCATCTATCAATGACATTTCATCCATGTCAACAGAGCAAACATTGGCCTCAGATACAGACAGCAGCCTCGATGCCTTGACAGGACCCCTTGAAGGATGTCGATGATCAGCCAGGATAGTAGACTCGACTTTGGAAAAGAACTCTTGCTTCCATTGGGCCTGAATTGCTTGTGAGTTAATGGAACCAAGTAGAAAAACTCCATGTTCTGCATGTTCTGCTAAAGTAATGCCTGTATTTTTACTCAGTTGTCATGAAATTGCCTGCTTAATGTTGTATAATGAAAGCAAATTAATGTCTAAAGAACAAAAAATATTAAATTTAGACACTATAATAGGCGTTTCTCTGTTTCAGCCTATTTCAGGTGAGCAGTTTATTAATAGGCTTTTAGCCAATAACTCCTCTTTAGTTGGTTCATGAATCTTCAGTCCTAACTGACAGGCTTCTGTGACACGATGGTTGTTTACATTTTAGTGCAGTATTGCTCATTAGTAGGTTTTTTGAATGTATAGTCTCAATGAAGTTTGTTTTAATGTGTGACTGTGGCTGTTTGCTTTATTTAACAACTGGAGTGCTGTATGTAAGTGTGAACTCACACATTAGATGCTCTCAGTACTATGTTTAAAGGGCAATTAATTATCCATCAACATAGCACTTTTTTATTGAGCCCTTTCTGCCTTCACTTGCCAATGTTTCTATCTTGTAGGATAGAGAAACGTGAACTTTAAAGAATATAGCTATTGCTTTGTATGTCACCTAGGAGTATGACTTCTTCACTTTTTAAAATCTGGATGGAAGATACAGTGGCTTATTTAAACCTTAAAGGAAGGATGAGTGACTTATATGTGAAGCAGTGCCTGTTTAGAAGAGGAGAGCGTGCTGAAATGTATTTTGTAGCTTGTGATACCAGTCCTTTAACAAAAAAATAACAGAAAAGGAAGTGTGATGCCCTTCGTTCCCTGAAAACTGATAAATTAGAGAGACTTGCAGTCCCAGAAAAGCTGCATCAATATTTTCCATATTTTTATGGGTCCATTCTATCTGGCGAGTAATAAAAAAAAAATAAAGATACAGTAGGTTTGAGTCATTTGTGAATTAAGTATTTAGTTAGCAGAACTTCAGCTCTATTCTCACATTAGGAAAACATCTCTATTTGTACTGGGAGAGGAAAGCATTCTTAATAGATATTTTCTAATTACAGTGTCAGAGAAGAGGAGATTATTTGACATTTCAATACAGGTTTATCAGTCCAGTTTTCAGAATCGGATGTATGGGCATTACCTGTTACATTGCACGATATGTTGAATTAGAAAATACATTTGCAGCAGAGTAGGGCTTAAATTGCTTTATGTGACACATCATGAGCCTGTGCACATTCATTTTGTAGTGCGCTGGTATGAAATTTTGATAACGAATCTTGTGTGTGAGATTAAACTATATATTAGAGATATACAAGATGAGGTAAAACACCACTTTCTTAAAGGCACTGTGTTTAGCTGTTGATCCAGATAGTCTTGAATATATTAACAGAACTTATGAAATATACTGGCCCAGCCAGCCACTGCGTTGCTGACATTTTTCTTTTGTAAAAAAACTCCTGTCCGTTATTTCTAACCTTAAAATTTGAAGAGCAGCATTTGTATTAAAATTGTGCCTTTTTTAAATAGCTAATTTGCTGTAGCAAAAATATTCAGGTTTGACTGTCCCAGACGATTTAAATAAATTACAAAAAAAGTACTTACTGCACTGTTAATTTCAGGATTGTCATCTGGAATCTTAGATTTTTAAAGTAGTTTAGTTGAATTACAAGGTATTGGCACTTGAAGTTCTTGTTGTTTGTTTTAAAGCTACGTCTACCTTAATTTATCTTGGAATACTGACAGTATATGTGAAATAGTTTTAGTGCATATTTGCCACTGTTAAAAAAAGCACGAGTAGACGAGGTCCTGAGGGACATGGTTTAGTGTTTGATAGGAATGGTTGGACTCGATGATCTGATGGGTCTCTTCCAACCCGGTGATTCTGTGAAAAACACTTTAAAATGCCTACTTACCGTACCACAGAACAGTACAGGTTGCTGTTCTTGGGTGTTTTTTAAATCTTTATTTGTGTAAATTAAAATTACTGAAGATACCTATTCAAAATGAACATTAGTGATTCACTATGCAAGTATTTGCCTAGATTTCATTTTTCAATACTTTTATCTTTTCCAACTGAATTTGCACTGTGCTGTGTTCATTTTAACAGTTATTGCTTTAGATGACTTCATGCAACTAATTTTTTTTTTATTAATGTGTTTTGGACATTCAGAGTTGAATTTTTCCTGTTGGATTTGGGCTGCTCAGAACAACAGGAGGCTGGACCAGATGACCCCAGGTCTCTTGCAACCTAAATTACTATGTGATTCAAATTGTCTTTTAATGTTGTTTTTTTAATGCAACTGCCCTATCTCTGTGATTTGAACTGCTATCTGACCTTCTCCTAGTACGTACAGTTAGCGTGAACGTATACTCTTGGAACAAAGAAACCCCTGAGGTTAACTGAGCTTATTTGTAAATCTTATTGTAGGAAAAACTGTCTCATACCTTATTTTTTTAATGTCTTCTTGCTGTGGCACACATTGAAGCTTCCAGATTTTACAGAAACGTTTCCGCTTTCAGAGCATGCATGAAATGTCTGTGAATATTGTGGGTTTTGTTTCCAGCATAACTCAAAAGCAGATTATTATTGACCTGACTGGACGTGGATCTCGAGAAGGCTCATATGCAGATTATATTCAGAAAAATGCATGCAGGACAGATGCATGCTAGGGTTCCCATGCTATTTCAGTGTGCTTGTATAGGCTATAAATGCACTGCATGCCGATTATATAGACGTAGCTGTAGTCCTGACTGCAGGTGAAGTTAAGTGCCACATTTGTGAAATGGTCATCAGTGCTCCAAGAACATTCATCATTACAGAAAACAAAACGCACATGTCATGTGACAGGGGTTTAAAAGTTTAGAGAGGTTGGTGTGCAATATAATCACTTTTATTCCTAATACTAAAACCATGTATGTGATGCAATTGACCGTTTTTTTTTTTGCACTTTGGCATTTATAAATATTTATATGTATTTAAAGATTAAGAATATGTGTGTGTATACATATACCTATATATTAAAAAAAAAAATTTGCTCAGTTTTGTAAACATGAATGTTAATATTTCTTTATGGGAGACTTTGTATAGTGTTAACACTACTGCAGTATACACAAACAGTTTGTGAAATATAACTAAGTGGTGGCCACCATAGATACAATCTATAATCTTAACTGCTCACCTGAAAAAGAGAGATCTGCGGCTATCGATCAGATTATTTTCCAGAAACGTTATGTTACGTATATGAACACTGAGTAGCTGAAAGGCATTGCAGAAATGGAGTATGTTTTAAACAGTTCATTTCATCTGTGCTTATATCATTTTTCCTCTAAAAAAAATCTTGGAAAGAGAAGCTTGGTGTTACGAAATCTGGATAAACAGCCTGTAAGTGTGCTTTGAGGAAATACTGTGATACGACAGGTCTGGGTTTCTATTGACAAAGATGAGAAGTGAATGTCAAATTTAAGGCTTTGACTGCATGGATAAAATAAACAAGCTCAGTGACTGGAAACCTGTTTGCAAACAGCCTTTGAAGTTTTGCTGTGTTTCCAGTAAGGGTTTGCGTTTCCTTGTCAAAATAATGGGAAAATAAACTCAACTTTAACTAGAAATTAGCTAGTTGGTTGGTAGGTTTCAAAACTTGTGAACCAGAGGGCTCTTGAGGTTTTCTGTCTTTTATAACAGAGCATACATGTCTATTCAGAATCAATTAAAAAAAATTTCTTTCCTAAAGGAAGGACCTTAAGTGCTAAATCGGTTTCCTTTTGAGATCTGATTGTATTTGGCTTAAAATTGCTTTATGAACGGAGCAGGATTTGGACATTAAAAGTGCTGCTGACTTACTGAGTCTCCAAGAACTGAGTGGACGACCCTTCTTGTGGTGGGAGCACAGTCCTCTGGTTCGGTGCGTGCTGGAAGTTCAGGTGTTAAAAGTGCAGACAGATTTTTATTGAACATGATGCCATGTTGGAGTACGAGTTCAGTCTTGAAGCAATACAGTTCGTGTGGAGTGTTTCATTTGAACTGTGACGCTTGAAATGCAAGTACTTCTAAGTGTGTATGGGGGGGTAAATGCTGAACAGCCTTTGTTTGTATATTCTACATATGTCATATGGATTCTATCAGGGCTTGATGCTAAACTTGGTGATACCATATACTGGGAACCAAATTCTTTCCTGGGTTGTGTGGTGTGTAATTCCTACTCAAAACTGGTTTTGATCCAGGGGCACCTGCACCCAGATGCAGAATTTGGACTTGAGTTCCTATAGATGAATCTAGTGAATTTTTTTTAAATTTTATTTTTCCAGAGTGTCTTTGATTATTTTTATTTTAACAAGTTGAAATATGACAGAAAAAGTGTATTCTGGCTCATTATTTTACTTATATTTTAGATTGCATTATTACGAGTGGCAGTGATGTTCTAAAAGCTTATTACACAACTTACCAGTTTTATTTTTTGCCCGCTCTGCATGCTAAAATGTCTGGAGCTAAATTAATGTTTGAAATAACCATCTTTTCTCATACTAGTGTTGAAGGAAAGTGGAGAGAGAACCATCGTTTCTGTTTGCATTTTATAAAATAACTATTTTTGTAGCTAAAATTTTAGTTGTTGGATTTCAATCCCAGTGTTGTTTTTTGGATAGAAATTTTCCTGGGTCTGCTATTTCAAACTGTATATGCACAACAAGTCCAGTATAAAATCAGACTAATAAAATGCACTCTTCTGCAATTGGTTATTGAAAAGATGACAGATTATTTTGGTCCAAGAATTCAAAACAAAATAGAGAAAGTACTTTTCGTTGTTTAACATTTTATTCCATGATGATGCTGCTTCTTTTATGAAAAGGTGCTTGCAGTTTTGCACAAAAGAAATCAACTTTATTATTAATTGCTGGGTTTGAAGCACTTTAGGATTCTTCTAAATACAACCAATACATGGTGTAAAAAGGCATAAAAAAATGTTCAATGTGTTTAAATTTTGGTTGCGATCTTTGCTACTCTGATAGATTTTTATCAGCACGTTCCTTTATAAACCTGTTCTCAGAGATTTGAATTGAGAAATTTTTTATGGGCTGAAACTTAACACATAGTTAAGAAATCATTCGAGAAACATCTTGTACTCAAATGCCTGTAGGGTGACTTAAGTAGCGGTATTGTTCCCTAGCCACCTATTAGATAAAGATAAAACGTTTGTTCCTGTAGTGAGCTGTGAGCATTAGGATTCGTTTTCTGAACCAAAAAACTTTTTCTTAACATTTGGCTATGCAGTGTAAAGGTGTGCACTACGGTAAGGCCAGAACATCAGCTTGTTTGGATTCCACTGCATTAGGTGCTTTGAGTACCTTAAGAGGACGCAGAACCTGCTCTAAAACACCAGTCTGAAACCCTGATATTTCATGGGGGGACTGTAGTGAGAACATAGGCCAGGTTGGATGGGCCTTGGGCAACCTGATCTAGTGGGAGGTGTCCTGCCTGTGGCAGGGAGCTTGGAACTGGATGATCTTTAAGGTCCCTTCCAACCCAAACTGTTCTATGTTTCTATTGTACATTTGTCTCCAAGGCTGGGTCTGCGCTGCAGCGATCCGTGGACTCTTAGGAGAGCAAAACCAGGGGAGAAAGTAGCTGGGTAAGAACAACATTTGATGTTCACTACCTGAAGCAGTGGTCATTTTGTTACTGACAACAAAACTCGTGTAATATCTGTAAGCATATGCTATTGTATTGTCTTCTAATGGGGAAAAAACTTTTTGGAAAAACCAAGCCTGTCACTAGCTTTTCTATGAATTCTGATGCTTAATTGGTGCTATTTTTTTAAAAGAAAACAACAGATGGTTAGCAGTGTATTTGTCTGGTTTTGATACTTATATTTTCTTAAATGGTGGCAAGCCAAACTTTATAAAATAATTAATGTGCATTTTCAGCTTCATCAGATTCCCAGATTCTCCTGCAGTAAAATGTTAAAACTCCTCTGGTAGTTACTGCTGCTTTGGACCTGTTTCTTTCAGGTGTGTTAGACGTTATGAAAATGAACAAAATTAGAAAGGACAGCAATACATAACTGTCACTTTCTTTAAAATAAATGACATGCTGGGTGCCAGGGATGGTTATAATAGTTTAGAGCAATCCAGATGCCAAATTAGAGCAAAAATCATATACCTGTGTGCAGTTACCTCAGTACAGTGAAGCCTTACCTGGTCATGAGGGATAACTTATAAAGGTTGTTTGAATTGTTGTCGATTTTAGAGAGGAAATAACGACTAGAAATAATTAACCATTTCAGTACAAGTTGAAATGTTCATTCTAGAGAATGTATTCTGTAGTGTACTCCAGATCATATGCTATTAGAGTATAGTAGGCTCTTTGAGAGACAAATTATGAAATCCAATTTTATCTCACAACTCAAAATATCACCCCCTCAAGCTCAGTTCTTTGAGAATTTAAATGCCTTCAAGTTTTAACTCTTTTCAGAATGCTTTGTGTCTTATTTCATCCCTCTTTCCCACGAAAGATGTCACAAAAAGTAGCATCAAGCCCTATCACTTGTTACCATGTTCTGATTTTTATGGCCTTAATATCAGTTTGAGTATGGTATATAATTTCAGAAGAAAGATGTGCTTTGGAGTCTAATTATAGAGATACACGTGGCCTCTTCTGCCTATGAAACTAGGCTTTGATTGTCATATCTCATTCTTGATGCTTGTGCAATAGGAACATGTTCCTTTCGATGCAGTGGCTATTATGTCTGATGCTGGACTTTGTTTTCAGGATGACTAGAAAGCTTTTTGGTTTTTTTTTTATGGACAGCAGTAATGTTTTCTTGGGTTTTTGTATTGATTTTCTTTAAGGAAACTAGAATTTCATAAGGAAAACTGTCAATAACTAGTTCTGAAGTGCTAGTTAAAGCCTTGTTCTGAAGCTTTTCAGTTTATTTCTTGATGAACCTTATCATAAAACAGTACTAAAGCCACTGTAAAATTACCAATAAATATGTATGCTTAAAAAATTTGAGCAGTCTGTGTTATTTACTGTAGCAATGTTTTGCTTTTCTTGATTCTTCCTGTGTTGAAGTAGAATGTTTATGTTACTGAAGTTATGTGTGTGCCTGGAACATAGTTTCCATTACCACTTCAGCTTCCAGTTCACAAAAAGTACTGGGACAAAATAATGAACAAAGGACAGCTTGAAGAGATTGCTTGGAGCTGCTTTCTCCTCACCAGCTGGAACATTTGGACACATGAATAGCGCTTGGTGTAACTGCCAAGTGTATTTTGAAATTCATTTTTTTTTAAAATGCAGAAACTCCTTGTTAGTCCGGATGGATCTTTATTCCCATCCATGTACTTGAACAGTGTCCTGATCGGATTGTCAGACTTTCTTCCAAGTGTTGGATAAGCTACTGGCTATGTAAGTGTATGTGTACATATGAAAAGGTCTTTGGAATAGTTTTCTCTTCACCTTTCGCTCAATGTTGTGTTTCACTGTGAGGTACCTGCAAGGAAATGCTTTAGAAAGCATCACCCAGGTATCTTCCTTGCCATACCCCATACTTTATATTTCCTGCAAGTTGAAAAAGTAAGGGGAGAAGAAAAAAATTAACAAGACCCACATAATTTCTGAGAAAATTGGGACTTTGGAAGTGTATTTTTTCCTGGTAATGAGTTCTCAGAAGATGAAAGAAAAAAAAAGGTGGAAGAAAGAGACAAGAAGAGTCCTAAGTACAAGGAATTCAAGTAAGACTGCTGAGTTTGTGAGTACCTGGTGTGAAGGTAGAGCAGCGAAGAAACAAGTTAGGATTCAAGGATCCACTCCTGGTGACCAGGCAATGTGTGGAAGGGGTTCACCAGCGTGCACTTAGAGGTAAAGGGCCTGCAGCATTGCCCTGGGCAGGGAATAGGGCACGACTGCTTCACTCCAGAGCCTTGTGGGTTCAGTCTGGTGGTTTTGTTGTTTTATTTTTAATTCATTTGTATTTGACTTTAAAACAAGCTGCTTGCTTCTCTCTGGGGAAGAACATCTGCAGTTTCTGCTTACACATCATAAGCTGTTGTAGTGAGGCATTGAGTTACCAGGTAGGATAGATGGCGACTCGTGAATTTAATCTTGCTGAAAAGCAAATAATGAACCATAAGCTTTTCTTACACAAAGTATAAATTCAGTACAGGTTTAAGTATACAGATGTCATTGTTCATGTTAAAGTTCTGCAGTGGATTAGAAGAAGAGCAGGTATTTTCTTGATACGTGAGAGTGTGTGTTAGTAATGCTGGTGTCAAAGGAGTTAACACGTTTCTTGTGTGGAGAGAGGTAGCTCTGAAGCGATGTGAGAGAGGAAGCCTACCAGTGACAGTCTGAAAACCAATGTGTTTTTATAGGGGTCCTGGAGGGAGGCTAATTATAATTCAGAGGACCAAATGGAGACGTCCCCCTCCATGACTGAATATCGCTGCTGTGAGAGGGCAGGAATTGCACAGGAGCCGTGTCCCAGGCACAAAGCCAGGTGAGAATGTTGGTGGGAACTGGGGGAAGATGCAATCAAGTTACCACTAGGCTGCTTCCCAGCCACACTACAGAGGGTGAGGTGGGAGCTCGCAGTGCAAAGCATCTGGAAGATTTTGCCAGGGTGAGAGGGCTGATGCCTGGGCGGTGCCGGGAGTTCAGGGGTCCAAGAAGTTTGCATCCGCTGCCCGCTTTGTAATTGACAGCCTAGTTTTTACTGCTGGGTTTATCTCACCTATGAAATGGAAGTATGTGCTGAAATCAGGATGTGGCCTTTGCTCCCTCTCTGATAGTTCATCTCAGTTTCAAACTGAACAAGCTCTTCCTTATTTCCATCTGTTAATTTCCCTGAAGGTTTCAAAAACCTCTTCCATTTCTTTTTGGAGGGTTTCATTTCTTCGCTCCGCATCTTCTTTTGCTCTCTCTGCATTTTGCAATTTCATCTCCACAAGCCTGTGCCTTTTACGCTGCTGCCCCAGTTTCGAATGCAGATCCTTAATCTCTGACTGCAGCTCCCTGTTCCGCTGCTCCAGGCTGTGGCAAAGACAGACATTGTAAATGAAGGTTCCCCCCACCCCTTTCTTAATAAAGCTGTAGGCTTTTTTCAGTGCCTTTTTTAAGTTCCTATAATTACAAGTCTTGGCATCCCTGATACTTCTCTAATTGATGGTGTTATAAATTAAAACCTGCTATTTTTAGTTATAATTTACAATAATTATAAGTAACCATATGGCCAAGGGATTTGTTTGTTTTGGGGTGGAATACGACTAATCTATCAGTAAATGGCAATGCAACGTACTTTAGGAAACCCTGGGGGTTCTGCTTATATTGCAGTTCCCTTGAGCTGCAAGGGAAAATATAAGCAGAACGCAGCAGGGAGATTCGAATTAGAAAAAAAAAAAAGCCTAAAAACCTAGGAACATTTCCTTTACTAACAACAAATTGTTAGTAAAGGAAAAATACTTCATGGAGAAACTAAAGATTAAATGGTTTGTTTTTTTCTTCACACAATGTGCAGGGTGAAGTGCAATTCAACATCACCCACTTGCCATCTGTTGAAATGAATGCAAGTGAAGGTATTTTATGGTTTATGTGAATTTGCACGACATACCTGTGACATAACTAATTGACAATATTCTGCTTTAAATGCTCATTCCTTTTAAGTGCACAATAGACAAGCAGCACGGTCTGGAAAGTGGAGCCTGGAAATGTTGCTGCCTTTTTGCTTTTATAACAAGCTAGGACTAAATCTCTATTCAATGTTTAATCCTAGAAATTGGGGAAATACTTACGAACATTTTCCTCAGAGTTGTTAAAATGCATGACTTGCAATTTGTAAAGAATAATGACTTGCTGCTAATGCTGCTGAGAAGCCCGTGTATCGTTCCCCTGAGAAATGCTCACTGTTGGATTAAGGCAAAAGGAAAAAAAAGCACAATAGACACGAGGCTTTTCAAGGGCTCTGTGCTACCCTGCAAAAAAAAATGTTAGATGCTTTGGAGTTTCTCAAGCACCTCACATGAAAATGAATTCAAATAACTCTGAATAATTGCTAACCTAATCCCTTAATGCTGGATCCTGGGTGACATTCACAGTGACACGCAGAGGGCATTGGCTGCAGCAGCATCCATAGACCCTGCTAACAAATAGCTCCGTACAGGAGGAAGAGATGCTTTCCCTTAAAATGCCTCATAGATCTTTTACCTTGTAATTTTAGATTCATACTCTGCCTTCTCCCTGGACATCAGCAGCTTCAGCTTTTCCAGGTGGTTCCGCGGGGAGGTTGCGTTTGCCTGCAAATCACCGTAGGGAGCAAAGCAGTTGCTGTTGTCCGCTGGGATGTTTCCTGTCTTTTCCTGATCCCTCAAAACATGGATTCCAGCTGTGTTGGTTTCCTGGGATTCTTCCGGGTGGGCAAGTCTTGTCGCATATCTTGAAGGAGGGTTTTCCTCAAACATGGTTTAGCAGCGGGCGTCTGCCTCAGTGAGCCCAGCCAGCACCACCCGTGCCCTCCGGGTGATGGTGGAGACTGAAAGCCTCTTCTGTTTCAGGGAGATCTTGGTTTTGGGTCTGTCTGGCTCTGCCTTGTCACAAGCTCTAAGAGTTTTCTCCTTCCCCACAGCTGTTTAGGAGCTTTTCAAATACTTGGAAACAGTCCATTGCGATGGAGCCTGGCTCTTGTTTCAGGCTCCAGTTTTGATTTCTGCACATAGCGAGTTTGGGTGTCGGGCTTCTGTCCCTGTCTGCTGCCCCCTCCATCACCACACCTGGTTTATTCTCATCTCTGGGAAGTGCTGCTGCTTTCCTACCCTCAATCCGTGCGCTGTGGTTCGACTGACATCTGTGGGTGTCCTGTTTTATAGCTGTTTCCTTGCCTGTTTCCCTCCTGGGGTGGGGAGGGGAATTCTGCAGCCAGATCCTGGGGTGGCACGAGGGGAGCAGGGTCCCCGCTTCGCAGGCTGTGAGAACAGGGCTCCCTGTGTTCCCCTTCACATGCAATAGAAGAGAGATGCCTTGCATCTGTTTTGGCTGAGCTCTATCTAGCTGGTCAGGCATGAGAAAAATTGCATGAATGTAAAAGGGCTTGCAGGGCTGCCTCATCCCTGCTGCATCCGCTGTGTCTGTTCCAGAGAGAGGGGATCACAGTGGGGCAAGCGAGGGAGGCCGGTTCCTCCATCCTCAGCGCTTCAAGGACAAGAAGCTGGAGGTTAAGGAAAAATAGGCCGCATCAGTTAGTTTTTCCAAGAGGCATTGAAAGATATTTGATGTGAATAAATATGGAGTGTTTATTTTTGCTGCCTGTTCTCACAAGGGAATCAAGCACAGTACAGAAATAACTTGATTATAACTAAAGGAAGAGCAAGCTAGGCATGTGGTTTGAATGCAGACCTTAAAAAAAGATGGTTTAAAATGATCTGGGAAGTTGTTTCCCCTCCCCAGCCCCGACCTGTTCAGTCTTGTGGTATAAGAAGTAAACATGAGCTGGTTTAAATGCCACTGTATTTCTGTAAGTGTTTTGCTGGTCTTCTGTGTGATAACCAGTCCTCTTCACTCTGCACACCTGAGAGGGCTGCAATGTGTTCCTTGCAGAAGTTGGGGCTAGGGGGGTTATCGAGACACTTTTTCCACCTTAATCTGCTCTCCCTTCAGCAGAAGGAGTGATTAGCAAAGAGTAAACAGTTAGGTGATGTGGGAATCGAAGTAAGGCCTGGGATGAAGATTATATAAAAACAAAGTAAGGTTCTAGCCTTCTGAGGGTGAGATGCTTGACTGGAGGAAGATGGGAGAAATACATTGATTTGATTTTGCACAAGTGAAATAATAAGCTGATTTAAACACCACCCTCTCCTCCAGTTGCTGCTAACACAAACTTTTCCTCCAGAAAAAGATATTCCTGGGGTGTTAATGCCAGTGCTTTGCATGAGTTCTGTGTCTATTAATAAAGCTAACAGATGGCTGTAGTTTCTGATGAATCAGATTCGGTTTCATTGATTAATCTGTTTTCTCCCCACCCCAAAGGAGAGAGGCAGCAGCTGCGTCAACGAGCAGCTGCTATCGCACAAACCTGATTTCTGCAGGCACCTCCCAGCATTGCTGCCCAGCAGGAGGCTGGTAGGGAGCTGGTTTGTTGTCTCTGGGAGTCAGGATGGAGAAACAGGACAGCTGAGGGGTCTCCATTTGAGAAGAGATGGACGGGGAGCAGAGGGCAGGTGAATGAGTCCAACCTTTGTGATCTGCTTTGCAGTTCCATGCTGTAACAACACAATGTGGGTGAAATTAAGGAGATCAGTGGGATATAGGAAATTTAGAGAGCAGTGCTTGAGGCGTGTCACCTCTGGTCATGGTCACCAAACCAATGTATTCTTGGAACTGGTTCAAGTGGCTCATGGGGGGAGACGCTTCGGAGGTAGCAGGTTTTCAGCATGTGGGGTGGGGACCAAGGAAGGAGCAACCCTTAGTCTCATGCCTCTAACGCCAGAGCCATGTGTTGATGCTGACACAGGGGCCTGTGCCTTCTCTTGACACTTTATCACCCATGGAAAGTGTAAAACCCACACTTGGTGGTGGAGCCAACCATGCCATAAGGTTTCTGTGGGAAAATCGTGAAGGTGTAGGGTGTAGTTCTCCTCTGCTTTGCTTTCTTTATGTAGCTTAGCACGAATTTAGACACTTAGCTAGCTTGTACTCTTCTGGGAGAGTTCTCTTTATTTTTGGATTTTGCTCATTAGTCACCCTGATGTTGTCTCAGAGCGGATGTGCAAAGAAAGGGCAATGACAGATGAGTCCCCTTCCCAACTGCCTCTCTCACACGCTCACTAGTGCTGGTGAGGACTCAGGGCAATGTGAAGCACATCAGCACTGACGCTATAATGAATGGGGGTGCTGAGAAGTGATGGGACTTCTCCCTTTTCTCCTGGAGGTCAACGCTAGCAGTGGGACTTTAGAGCAGGAACTGCAGGAAGAAAAATGCTCCCTGGGTTAGAAGCTGACAGCTCTTCCATGACAAATTATTATTGTGTGAGGTGGGCTGGTGGTGTCAGAGGAGAAAGAGGAGGTTTCTGCATAGGTGCCAGGATCAAGGGAGGGATGAGCATGAGGGAGTGATACAGAAGGTCCACCCACAGAAAGCAGTTTCTTGAAGCAGGGGACTGTCTTCTGTGTGTCCTGCAGCTGGGTCACAGGCCCCAGGTGCAGAAGGGTTTGTGCATCTCAGATGGCTTTCTGTGGTGTGTGCTGGTACTGACAGCTGATTTCTCAGCAATCACATCTTTCTGATTCTTAGGTAGTCCTGTAGCACCTCTTATTGAGTGGCTACAGAGCTCCAGGTTAGGAACTCTCTGTGCACCACAACGTCAACAGGCTATGACAGCTTGAATCTCGTCTACTCTGTGCTTCCTCTCCTAATTATAACCTTGATCAGACACTGCACCCACACCTCCCTACCCATTTCCTTGAATTTACACTTATTCATATGCTGCGTTCTCCTTTCACCTTCCACATGGCTTCGCTTGGAAGATTGCTTGTAATAGTTTCTTGACAACTTAAAGGTCAGCGATGAAGGGAGATGTATATTTTTTTGCCCTGAGGCAGAGAAGGGCTCTGTTCTAGACTCTCTGCTTGTAGGGAACTGGGATGTTTTGAAAAATTGTTTCTTATTTTGGACCTCCTTGGGATGGAGCTTGTGATTCTCTGCAATGACCTCTCCTTGGAGTGCAGCGAGGCTGCCATGTGTGGTTAAAATTTAACATGCTTGAAATAGTTCCTCCAGGCGAGCTGTGGGATTCAGTCTCCCCCAGCTCTGGTCCTGTGCCAGCTGCCTGTTCCCCTGTGTTGCCTCTGAGCTCTAGAAGAGAGACCAGAGTACCCTCGCTTCATCTTTTGTAGGGTATCATTTGCACTGCAGACAGATGAGATGCGACTTCTACAAAAAGGGTGTTAAATTGCTTAGGGATGTGTGGTTGAGGTTGCTGCCTAGATAAAAGCTCACAAGTTCATTAACACAAAAGGTGATGATAATTGGATGCTGGTTTTGCAAGCCAGTTGTAGGAGAACTTTCTCCTCTTCATCCTGGTGGCAGAGATGAGCTCAGCTGCCAGCAAGGGAGAAACCGGAGTCACCTGCATGCAGCTTGTGGGGCGTCTCCTTATGCCAGACTCAGCTATTTCAGGGTGTTAAAATAGCTCTGTGTGAGGCCAAACACACAACCAGGTGTCTACCAGAATGGTTGGACAAGGTAACACCTAAAAACCAGCCCTGTGCTCCTGAGTAACCCTGCTCTTGATGAGCAGCTGGTGCAGGTTGGCTGGAGAAGCTGTCCTGATGTGGGGAAGCATCGCTGGGAGGCTGCTGCCCTCTTCAGCTGGATGGTGTGTGGTGGAGGGGCATGAAGTCTGGTCATTTTGGACACTTTGGAGAAGGAATGGTTCTCATGGGTTGAATTTTCCAGAATGATTTGTCTTGGGCTGTGATTGAAAACTAGAACCCAATACGAATGCATGAAGTG
This sequence comes from Piaya cayana, assembly GCA_013389865.1. Classification (NCBI taxonomy): domain Eukaryota; kingdom Metazoa; phylum Chordata; class Aves; order Cuculiformes; family Coccyzidae; genus Piaya; species Piaya cayana. Next base: position 163,851 of record WAAB01009545.1, read on the forward strand.
ATTTTTGTATTAAACAAAACTATCTGTACTCAATGTGTTTTGACTTCAATTCTATCTTGGTTTATAATGAATCAATTGAAAGTTTTGCTCTTGCATTTTTTCTGGACTTTGTGATTCTAGAGTGGTGAATCCCGTAGTCTCATCTTTCGTTTTCCTCTTGCAGTTGAATTAAAAATAAAATCATTTTCCTGTGCTTTTTTTTTTGTTTTGTTCAAATGGACTAATTACCGTGCTAAATACGGTGAATAACAAAGAAAATATTCTCTCTGCACCTGCAGAAAGAGAAGAGGCCCAGGACAAATCACTCTTGGCTGGGAGAGACTCCGGTTCCAGGTGCACTGAGGAGTCTGAGTGGTTTTAAGCTCTTGGCAGCAGTCCTGTATTGTTTGAAAGCAATCTTTCGAAAGAGAGAAATAGAAACAGATTAATAAAAAATAAACATTCATAACTTGATTTTGAAAGCTAATTAAACTTCTAATCTTTGTTTGCACTTTTGTGATGCTAGTTCCTACACGAAGGTGTTGGCACATCCCTGTGGAGGAGGAAGAGGCGCATACAGCTCAACGGCAAAAGAATTTGAGCTTTGGGGCTTGTCAAGAATATTGTATATTGCCCTGTCTGCATAACCTAATGTTTTTGTACGTAAATACAGAGATCTGCAGCTAGACAGCATCACAGAAAACAAGAGTACTCACCCTTGGGCAGGAAAAAGATTGAAAATTAGAGCTGGAGTCTCCTTCCTGCGACCCCAGCAAAGAGCTGGGAGCAATTTTTAGGGTTTTGGTTTTTTTTAATGCTCATTGCAGGGCTGCATCTGACTGCAGTATCGTCCTCTTCCCTGCCGGCATGGGGTTATGTCCCTGCAAAGGGTCACTGCCCAGCTGTGATGCTCTGGGGCTGGAGCTGGCTGAGGGTTTGGAGTCCTTCCCCATGGGAGATGCTGTCAAATGGAAGGGGCTGTTGTTGTCAGAGTGCAGGAATGATTGTGAAGGGGAAAAACAACCTTTTTTTTTCCTTTCCTTTCCAGAGGAGATGATGACTAGCATTCAGCTGCTTACCCACTAGATGTCACGGTTGGGTCTGGATTTGTGCTGCTGTGCGGGCGCTGCCTGAGCCCAAATGCACAGCAAGGAAACGCCGCAACAATTTTCTTAAGCTCGCTGGCAATTTGTGACCAACATCACATAAAGGCAAGCCATGAATTAATTTTTATCACTTAACAAGGGCGAAAATGCTGTTGAGAGGGAATATTTAAATACAGATGCTCCTGGCAGGAGAGGGCAGTGTGTACTTTGCTATATGGAATCAGACTAGTTTGGGTTGGAAGGGACCGTAAAGATCATCCAGTTCCAACTTCCCTATGATTTATCCAAGGGAACATGTATTTGGGATAAGTTTATTTCAGGTGGGAGGCTGTGCAGCTGCGGAGTAGCCACCTGTGAGGTGTGATACAGACCCTGTGCTTCTGAGGAAAGAGCTTGTGAGCCCAGAGCTGATCCCTGCCGCTCTTCCGTGTGTCACGCTGCTTTTGAATTAAAACCCGCTCTGTCCCTTATGCTGGATTAAAGCAGGTAGAGGGGTTGTTGGTGGAAATGGTTGGGGTGAAGGCAGAGAAGCACAGGGAGGAGCAAACCTGGGCTGCAGCACAGGCAGTGTTTGCACTGCTCTTCAGCAAAACCATCTCCGCTCACTATATGCAAATAGCTTTATTCTACGCTGATTTTCTCTCCCTCCCCCATGTATTTTGTGTCTTAAACATAGTTTATCTGTTTGCTTTAAGTGTAAGATTCCATCTGTGGGGGGAAACTGTATTTTGTTTGAAACGTGTGTCCCAATTCACTTTCTCATCCTTCATTTTCTTCTGTACAATGGCTCCTATCCTGTTATAATGGGGAAAAGCTGCTTGGAAGGAACACTCCCCAACTGCCTTTCGTGGATCTTGTGTTTAATTGGAGGCAATTTTGCTGCAATTCCCCACTTCATTTTTATTTTAGCTCGGCAAATCTGCAAGGAAGGATTTTGGTTTGCTCAGCGCTAAAGGGAAGCTGGATTTCTTATGCTTTCAAAATGACTTTCAACCACTTGGGGAATGGCCTGTTTAGTTCAGCATTTGTATTTCTGGTAAAGATTAATGGGAGCTGTTAATTTTCAGGCTGTCGTTCAGTTTTAAGGATATTTTTTATTTCCTTTCAGGATCTTCCAAAGCAAGTTTCCATGTGGGATTTTTGTCTTTGCATAAGGACATGGCTTTGACTCTAAAATAGCAAAAAAAGAGACAAGAGCTCCTGCAATCCCTCTGGAAATGATCATTTTAACAAATGCCTGCTGCTCCGCTTAAAGCGAACTGTCATGTTTAGCTGCATTTTGGATGGTGTCTATAAACACTGCAGCTGTCTGCATGCAAATGGGACTTTCCAGCAGTGCATAATATGAAAAGAATCTTATTACTAGTTTAAAAAAAAAAAAAAAAAGCAAGAAAGGCTCAAAGAGCTCAGATGATGCCAGCTTCCTATCAGCTCCAACAATAGTCTAGACATCTCAGAGAGTCATCAGATTAATGTGATGTACATTTGGCATTCACAACCCTACGATTGTTAAAGAGAGCTGGGAAATTGGACCTTTCCTCCAGGAACTGGTCTTACTTCTTTCTTACTTCTCTTCCTCCTCTCCTATCTGGGTGTGGGTGTCATGGGTCACCTCTTCTATGAATCACAACTTAAAGCTTGCAATGATGACCCTCATTTAATGTCGTTAACCTCACGGACACCTTTGCCCAGAAGTCCCACAGCTGTTTGCGTAACGCAAGGGGGAACTCGCCTGGTTGCTTCATTTTAGCAGAGCATCCAGCCCTGTCACAGGGTGGCAGCACCTGGGTCTGTGAGAAGGGCTGAGGCTCTCGGAGCTTGAATAGTCTTGATCAAGAGGTTGGATGGCTTCGCTGTCCTGTTCCCTGGCCTTTCCCTGGGGTGGTGGCAACAGGATAGAGCTGGGGTCTGACACTGCTCCAAATTTGACTGAACATGTCCCCCAACCACTCTCCCATACGCTCTGTTACCTGTTGCACCAGGGAAACCTGAGACGGGGCAGCTTATTGTGCTGGGGACCACTTTTGAGTGAAGTGTAACCATCATCTCTTGAGCCATGATGCTCTTAAAGGCAAGAATAAATGTTCTCCCAGCTGCAGGAGCCAACTTGTAAAACACTAGAAAAAATTTTAGGGAAAAAAAACCCTATTTAGCAAGTTACATGACTTGCTTGAATGCAAGGCCAGGGATCAAATGAGGTTTGTGCCATCATTCATGGCCAGCTGGGGCACAGGCAATGCCACAAAGGAGACGTCTCAGCATCAAAGAGCTCCCCAGAAAAGAAATACGAGGACAGCAGAGGAGATTGCTCTCATGATATCTCCTGGCCCATCAGAAGGAGAAAATGCCAGGAATTTCTCAAGGAAAAAAAGAATCTTTCACTTTCCAGGTCAATAGTCCAGAGCTGTCTAGGATGGAGGAGCATTAGTGCTCATGAGTGTCCTGCCTCCCAACCAGCACAGGTCCTGCTCATGCCTTACAGAGGTCATCTTTATTTTTAGCCGCACTCAAAAACCCCAAACTTCATTTGGTGCTTCTGGTTTTTATTGACACGATAGTGTGGGGAAGTGCATCAGCCTGTGTTGTTTACATGTCATGGGGAGAAAAGCAGCAAGAAAACGGATAGGCTTGTGGAAAAGTAGCATTTCTTCGCTAGCGTTTTTAGAGAAAACAGCACAAAACTCACCAGTCCCTGACAAAGATGCTGAAGAAAGAGGCAATAAAGGAGGTATGTCACTTAAAGAGTTATTTTATCTTGGCAAAGCAAGCTGATAGCAGTAAACTCTGTGGGAGGAATAAATCCAAATTCTTATTCAAACTGATTATAGAAATGCATAAGAAAAATTAAGCAAGTGATGGCTTTAGGGGGGTTGAAATTATGGCCATAAAAAACTCCAACAACTTACTGGTTTGTAAGTACATGACTGAAAGTTGTTCTGTCTAATCATAGAATCGTAGAATCATAGAATCATAGAATCACCAGGTTGGAAGAGACCCATCGGATCATCGAGTCCAACCATTCCTATCAAGCACTAAACCATGTCCCTCAGGACCTTGTCTACTAACTCGTCTAATATCTGCCCTGTGAAGTGATTTTGCTTTTCCCTGCACCCACTGTTGGGGACTGTGTTTCACTGCAGAGAGTTTAAATCGCCTTTGAGCTTGGGGTGCTGCCTCTGGGGTGGGGGCTGCTGAGCATGGGGCTGGCTGGGAGAACCTCCTTGGTTCCTCTCACTCCCCACTGGTGGGAACTTCTCATGGTTGGAGGGGAGCACGAGGGGCAGCCCCCTCGGGATGCTCAGTTCAGCCTACGTGCAGGTAGAATTTTGAGGAGAACAGATTGAAATAGCATATGAGCCCTGTCCTGCTTGGATGACCTCAGGAAGGAGGGGGCTTAGGCAAGGCCAGCACTGTGGGGTCATCCTGGCCGAGCACAGGAATTGAGAGGGAAAGCAGCTGTGTTAGGACCTCTGATTAAATCACATTTTTTCTGAAGTGTCACTCCAAGAGAGTGGTCGTAATGTTGAGTCATTACCAGCCATTTGCATGTACAATAACAACAGGGAAACGGATAAAAAATCAATACAGGAATCAATAGAGAGCTCCCTGCTCTAGGTCTTCTGCCCCGGAGCTTATCATTAGTAGACACTCAAGGAGCAGAGTGCTATTAATTAGAGGAAACATTTGCAATGCAGGGGAAATGACTGGCAGTTGGAAAATCCTCAGACTTTTTTAAACTGAGGTTTAGGGTGATGAGGCCCTGGCCCGGGTTGCCCAGGGCAGTGGTGGCTGCCCCATCCCTGGAGGTGTTCAAGGCCAGCTTGGATTGGGCTTGGAGCCCCTAATCCAGTAGACGGGTCCCTGCCCGTGGCAGGGGGTCGGAACTGAATGGGCTTCAAGTTCTCTTCTACCTCAAACCATTCCATGATTCTATGAGTCTGGAATCCTCTGTACCCCAAGTCTCCTTGGGGTACATTTTTTTTAGCATATTGGGGGAGTTATAATAGATTTTAAAAGTGGCAGAGTGTACACAGTCCTGTCTAGACTAGCTGGGCTGTGAACTTGGCTCATGGCAGTGCACTTGCTTTATTGCCTGTGTTGGGTGTTTACACACATTGAAACCACATTTGAGATACTCCTTCTCCTCTGCATCATAGTTTAGCTGATCCCAGGCAGCCACTGTTAGGTGGCTTTGTATTTTGGGGTTTTTTTCTTACTCGCTATTACTGCCATGAAATCATTTACAGGCCCCAGGGGGAGGATGGGGGGAGGGAAAAAATTCTCTTTAAAAACAGCAATTATTCTTAGTAAAATATTCTAAATAATTCATTGCTTATTGGCTGCAGTGTGCTATTAAATGCCTTTTAGCTACTACTTGTATAAACTCTTAAAGCCCTGGTTCAAAGCCAAGCTCAGGTTAATGATACAGCAATTTCTGTGGGAAGCTCAGTGCCGCCGATACAGCAGCTCCTGCAAACGGCCCCACGGAGCCAGACATGGTCCTGGTGGGATGTGGGATGTGAGGTGCCCACGCAAGGACCTGGTGATGCTCCCAGTGCCCGTCCAGCATATCCAGACAAGGTGTGCATTGGAGGGCTGAGGCTTTCCCCAGTTTTTTTTTTCCCCCAGTTTTTTCCCCCTTTTTTTTTACCTTGGAGCAGGTAGATCATGTTCAACCCCACTGGGGAACTCAGCCCTGGGGCTTCAGGAGGTAGCTTTACCTCTGCTTGTATTGGCACTGCTTTTCTTTTTGTAGGGTTAGATCTTACATGAGTCATGGTTCATTGTGCTGAGGGGTTTTCGACGTGTGCTCTACCTTCTCCAGGTGATGAAGGGGCGTGTATGGGCATGGGTTGGTGTCATTGTGCTTGGCTGTAACCATTTTCTCAGGGTTTCTGGAATAGCTGGGTGAAAAATATCCTGTATTGGTGTAATGATGCTTTCTCAGCAGTAACCCTCAGGATTTAAGAATGGAAGAAAGGGCAATAAATGAGAATGCAGCAGTGTTTCTATTAAGCTGCTTCTCCAGCTGCCTGTTTTCTGTGCATGCACACTGGAGACAAATGAGAGCGCTCAGCAGCCTGGCCTCAGCTCGGTGCCAACCGTTCCCCATCTTTCTAGTGTGAAGGTGCTTTAAATTGGTTTAATCCCAATTGTTTCCTTTTGCCTCATGCGCTTCAACCCCCAAATCTGATTCAGACAAGCCTTTGCTTGCAGTGCAGAGGCTCCCTCGATTGCTTTGATGCTGGCAAAAGGCTGGGTGAGAGGGCTGAGCTGGCACAGCGACAGACCTGAGGCTTCTGCTTCAACTTCACCTCTTTCAGCATCACTTTCTGCTGCAGCTATAATGAAATGGCTGAAAGAACCTGAAGCACAAAAATTTAAGTTTCGATTTTTTTTCCTAGACCCATATCTAGCTTCTTTTTAGTTGTTTCTGCCAATTAGCAGGCATTAGCATCTCTTTGCAGAGATGATCTTAAGCACCTGGCTGAAAAGCAAGATCTGTGACATGGCTCAACAGTCCTGTGTACATCAGGTTTCAAGGCCGTTTCCATCAGTGGTTCATTCAGTCCACAGGACAGTGTGTGGTTCCAGGGGAAATGGCTGGTAGAGCCAATTAAAGGTTTTCAAGTTTCATTTGCATTTAAAAGATGAACGTGGCAGAAAGTTTCGGCAGCCACTGGGCTATTTCTTTTGTTATTTCAAGTATAAAATAGGTCAAATCATGACATAAACCACATAACTGTTTCCACAGGTGATTCAGTTAGTTTCCAAAAAAGAGGATTTTGTTTCTAGACCTGAAAAATATCCGTCTCAGCTGCTGTCCCTGGGCCAGAAGCATGCTCACCCTGTGGCACTGGGGTCTCTTTCTTCAGGGTCAGTTAAAGACAGGAGATCTGCAGGATCTGGCTCAGGGTGCTGCTCAGAAACCAGTGGAAACCACGCAAGGTTTTCCCCCCACTAAGGTCTCCAAGTTCCACAAATGGTGACCTTCGCTATATCTCTTGGAGATAGGTAAATAGTAATATACTCATTTTACAGATGACTAAACAGCGTAGAGTGTTTAAATGACTTGGCCAAGGTCAGAGCAGACAGTGATGGGGCTGGGAGGAGAGCCCCGTCCTGCTAAATCCCGTTGCTCCCTCTAATAGCTCTGAGCAGCCTCTGCCCTTAGCAGAGCTCAGTGGCGTGGTGTTGAATTTAAATGGATCTCAATTTCATATACACTAAATGCTGGGATATAAACTGGGGTTTTGCGGAGCAAATCTTTTATCTGGCCCTTTTTTTAAAGGACTGTTTCATTTAAAATTGCACTTGGCAGAAATCGTGCTCTTAGAAATCAGAAAATAAGCTGCCTTCTGAATGACAGCTACGAGGGAGCAGGCAAGGTAGAGGATTAATTTGTTTGATTAAATCTTTAAAGAGTTTACTCTGAGAATGCAGACAGCCCTGTAGATTACAGCACGGGTGCAGTGGTGGGCAAAGGAGTTATTTAGATAGAGCCTATATACTATCTTTCATTTTTCTCCATCCATAATTACTAACAAGTAAAATAAAAGCAGAACCACAACCGAAGCTGCAGAATTAATTACTGTGCCTTTTTTTTTTTTTTTTCTCCCCTGGGATAGTAAAACAGTGCAAATGACTGGTGGTAACCAAAGTGTCTCCTACAGCCACTGGCACCCTGACATCCAAGCTACGAGGGAAAAAGCCAGAGGTGTAAATCACCGTGCTGGAAGCGATCAGCTCCATGGTTTGTGCTCCGAAGAGATACTACACTTTATCTGGAAGGAACTCCAGCGGTTGGGCAACATAAATTGTGCTTGGATCAGGCTCTTATCAGGCTTTTTAAAGATGCATGGCCCATATTTCTATAACACTGCTGAAATAAGGACCCAAGGCAGCCACATATCAAACTTGTTGGCCAAGAAGCTCAAGCCTGACCCTAAGCTGAAAACACAAGTGTTGACTGTGGCCGTGGTATTTACAAGAACTTTCTAAAGCTGTTGTGGATATTCAGGATTTCTGTAGTAGTTCTGGAGGAGGGGATGAGGCATAGCAGAGCCAAAGCCTGGTTCCACATTGCCAGTTTAGGGGAAAGCCGCTTATATAAATCTGTCGCTCCATTTCGGTTTAGTTTTAAATTAGAGGTAATTAAGGATTCTCAAAAGTGCTTTCAGTAGTTCTAAGTTGCTTTTTGCTTTTAAAGAGGAAATTCTCCAGCTCATCTGACTAATTGTCCGTTTTCTCTAATCATCCTTGCTGTTGCCTGAAGTCGTGTTTGAAGGGCACTGGGAGTCTTGCTGTGTACAAGCCATTGAACATCGCTACGTTTTATGCTGAGAACATCCCAGCTGTTGACCCAGGCACCACTGGACTGTAGAACTTTCCCTACTGTGTGCGGCTGCAGGAGGAGATTCCCTCAAACAGACATTTTATTTTATTTATTTTTTAACTTTGGGCAATCCCACACCAGAGTTGAGGGTCTGTAGAAAATGTGATCCGGGTGCAACTGCCTTGGCCAAGGGTTGTAAGGTGCAGGTACCATATCTCTCAAACTGAGGCATCGACTGCACTTCTGGCCACAACTTTATGGCCCAATTCATCACGTTGGGTAATTTCTTCTATTTCTGTGGCTCAGCAGTGGAGCAAAGTGTCTCTTTGTGTGAGATCAGCCCATTTGCTCACTGGTGACAGGAATACGTGGTGGATCCGTCCTGTCCCCCAAGAAAAAGATGACAAATTGCCAGCCACCACCCTCCCAGAGATGCCAGGAGCCTCATTCCCCAAGAAGGACTCCTTTAGTGTCAGGACTTCAAAACACGGCAGCAACAGCAAACCCCAAATGGGAAGGAACCAAATTAGCTCTGGACAAATTGGCCACATTTGGCAATAGGGCATTTATGTTCATGACTCACGGCCACTCCCCTGGTCCCAGGGGATGAGGTGGGCGTGGAAATGCATCAACATTTCCCAGTGAAGCAGCATCTGTGCACTTGGGACTGGACGGGAGATGGCGAAGAGGCTTCGGTCAGTGCCACAGCCCAGAAGGGCTTTTGGTAAAATAACTTTGACCTTCCCAAACACTAAAGCAATTGCTGAGAGCACACATTCAGGATAGAAACAGATTGGAGACACTGTAGTTTTTAACAACGTTAATGAGCTCTGTTTTCATTAAGGCTAAGAGACTCAAATGTCCTCATTTGTCTTGGTGTTTCTGCTGAGCCTCCAGTGAAGCCCCACGCTAGGCAGCCGCTCACGCAGCTTCTGAGAAGTGGCTTCCACGCTGCTGCCCATTTGTTGCTGCCATCTGATAACATAAGCACATTTATTTAAATCAATAGTAATTAATAGGGTTTCTTTTCCTCCATTTTTTTTCCTATGATATGCAGTGTAGCAGGAGCACAGCAACACAGATTTTTTTGCTTTACTTAATGACTATGACCGCAACAGTTCCCTGCTAGCCTGCAGGCTGCAATGCACCGGCTGTTGCTGAGAAGCAGCTGAAATTGCTGTTTGTTTATTAACTGAGTTTCCTCCTCAGGAATATGGGGCTGGCTTTTTGTAAAGCCACTGTTACCAAAGGGGTGAGATGCTGCTAGTCAGGGACAACTCCTCTGGACCAACCGTTCCTGGGACTCATTAGAGAAAGTGGTGCCTGAATCCTCCCTGCACTCCTGGCCCAGGTGATGCTCCCAGCTCCATCAGTCACTTCAGGCCCAATAATCCCCTAAAGCTGTTGCCCAATTTTCCATTGGCTGCCCCAAAGGAGGGATGAACTCCTCAGGTGTGACTCTCCACCTGGTCCCAGGAGGGGCAGGAAGCTATAAATGAGGGGCAGCCCCCAAGGTTAGAGGGATTTAGTGTGGTTGGGTTGGGTTGGTTTTTTTGTCTTGTCAGTCTTGAAGGACAGAAGTGGCTGAAGAACTGTGGAGCTGTACCCTTAATCAGACTGAAGGAGATACCAGGTGAGAAGTGTTTCTTTAAAATAAAGTTCTTTAATGTGTGGAAGTGCAGGAGATCTCCGTTTCATGCATCTTGTGTACATCTTCCAAGCACTTGGAAACCTGGTGCCAGGCTTGTGAATGGATGCTGAGTGGGATCAGCATCTGCCCTGTTGGGAGTGATGGCCAAGGTGGGATGGGGAGGCATCCTCGGTTTGGCATCCAAGGGGAAGCATTCAGAGTGGGGCCGTGTGGACCTAGCACTGTTTGACCTCAGGATACGTCCTTTAGCACAGCTGTAAGCAGTCATGTCCTCAGCTGCTCTTTGTCACTGCCCCACTGCCCCCATGCAGTGATAGCTATCCCTGATGGATGCCTCCTTGTCCTGTGCCTTCAAGGAGAGCTGCTGGTGAGGTTAACTTGGATGGTTTGCTCTGCAAAAAGTCCACTATTCTAATGGGGCTGTTACCAGGAATGGAGAACGTGCTGGTTGCTGATGCCTCCATGAGCATCTCCTGCAATCTGGGTACCCTCCATGAAACTGGGTGTCTTTAAAACACCTTGGAACTCAGGAGTTGGCTTTTTTTGGAAGCATTTGGCATAGGAAAGGGTGATAATGCTCAAATGGCACTGCTGCTGTGTTTATTGTAATTAATGCTGATTATTTCTGTTCAAACTCTTGTTTTCTTCAAAGCGTGCAGGCCTGTTTTGAATCATTAACCTGACAATCAGTGAATAGTAGCTTTTGTTTTGTTGTCTCTGAAGCAATAAAAGTTATTTCATGGAAAACAAATGGAAGGCAGGTGCACTGCGGTGAGGCACTGAACAGCCCAGGTCCTTCTCTTGATCACATCACTCCTATATTATCTGCACAGGTACCATGTTAAAAACAGTGACCCTAGATTATTAAAGCTATAGTTCAAGGGCATCCTATGGGGCAAGAGGGCTCTACTTGCCCCTCTCTGCTACCAAAAATGTCTAAGCTCAGGTGTGGCCAGTGAGCTGCCCTGAAATGGCCTTTGCCTTCCTCAGGCTGAGTTTGTACCTAAGCCTTGGTCTATAAAGGCTGTGTTTGTGTGTTTGTGATAACCTAAAGCTGTTACAACACGTCCCCTGTTGGCATCGCGCCCCTACAGCTGCTGGTTTCATCCCTGTGCAGCTCCCCCAGGCCAGATCCGTTCCTGGCTCTGTTGAATTTGGATTGACTGAAGACAACAGATCTTTGCTGGCTTGTGTCAAGGCAAGGGCCTGACCTACTGATTCCTGTTTGCTCTAGGGTAGGATGCAGCTGGGTGGTGCTTATGAACAAGTATGCAAAGGAAGGGGCAGTGTTTTCCTGGTTTAATCATGTGGTTTGGTTGGTAAATGATGTGTTTGCTCTAAAATGGCAGATTTTTTCCTATATCTGATGATGCTCAAATCTTCTGCTTTGGTCAGTGGTGGAGAACAGGAGCTGGATACCCAAGATGTATAAATGTGTACAGCTTTGTAAATTGAAAATTGTCTCCCAAGTGACAGGGGACATGACGAGGGGGAATGGCCTCAAGCTCCGCCAGGGGAGATTTAGGCTAGAGATTAGGAGGAAGTTTTTTACGGAAAGGGTCATTGGGTATTGGAATATGCTACCCAGGGAGGTGGTTGATGCGCCTTCCCTGGAGGTGTTTAAGGCACGAGTGGACGAGGTCTTGAGGGACGGGGTTTAGTGTTTGGTGGGGATGGTTGGACTCGATGATCTGATGGGTCTCGTCCAACCTGGTGATTCTGTGATTCTGTGAAAACTAGTGTGTTTCTCACTCTCGTTGCCAAAATGATGCTGGGACAAATCCAGAGGTATTCCTCAAGCTGTGGCAGAGGCTCCAAGTTCATATGATGGTGCTGGGAACAGGGTGAGCCTTCTGACTTTATGCAGCAAGTCTTTGCAGAGCAAAAAGTTCCTGTAGCAAAGCAAATGGCCCTGAGCTGTAGTTTAATTGCATTTCTGTTTTCCTTTTTCTTATCCTTCTTGTTCCAGAAACAGTTTGGCATCCCTTGATACTCTGCTGTTATATGCATAGGTAGGAAACAGTCTGGTGAGAGCCAGCTTATGGTGTAGAAAGAAGCATCCTGAGGGACTCAGTGCAACAGGGATGAGGCTTAAACTTTGTTTCCCTACACAGATCCTCCTAGCAGAAGGAAGGGTGGAGAAGCAGGTAACATTGTGCTCCCACTGAAAGCATCACCACCATCCCATAGCCTTGGCTCTAGGGAGAATCTGTGGTATTTCAGGGTGGCGCAACCCCAAAATGTGAAATATGTGGCACGAGGTGGAAAGCAGCCTTCTGAATCCCTCCCTGACTCCCCAGAGCCACTTGCTCTCCCTGGTGGCTGTGCCAACAGCACCACCCTGAGCTGCTCCCAGGAGGGGAATGGGGAAGGGCTGGGAGTAACATCTCTCCCTGCTCGTGCTGGTGAGGGGCCTGGATCCCGTTAGCTGCCCTGGGTGGCTGCAGATCCTGTCTAGGATCCCACCTCTGCTGTCATCCTGCCCTCTGTGACAGCCCCATACACCGCAAGGAAATTAATCCTAATGGACAAGAAATTCCTTGTCTAATTAACTGTTGCATCTCACACGTAATAGACTTTAAACAGCCTAAGTGTTATCGACCCTGACAAAGAACAGTCACAGAAACATCCCCATTAATGAAAACAAATTTCAAGAAATTTGGATATTCTTCTTCCCAGCAGCTTGCAATTAATAACTAAGCAATCTCCTGTTATGAAAATCTACAGAAAAACTCTTGACTTATGATGTAAAGGTGCTGCGTGAATTTTAAAGGGATGTAGAAAAGGAGATTGGTATCGCTGCCCCCATTTTACAGCTGGAAGACCTGAGGCGCTGAAAGAAAAGAGATTTCTCCAAGCTCACTTGGCAGAAGAGGCAGGGAGAACAGTCGTCTCTCCTGAAAGTCAGGGCAGAGCATACAGAGCACAGCACCTCCTTATTACTAATATATAAATTTCTCCAATCTGAGGACCTTATTCCTGAGGCAGCTTTTTTTAAAAAAATTAAATTTAAAAATAAACACCAGAGGTGGTATTTTAATTCTGCTGTAAAGACAGAACCACTTGAGGAGTAAAAGGAACTTGCAATATTTTGTCCTTGTTTGCCATTTTAAGTACAACCCCCTCTGCTTTCCTTGTTATTGCAGCCTAAGTATTTAGCAAAGCATTAATCTTGCTTGTGAGTAATAACATGCAAATGAAACACCTGCTCTAGGAATCTGCAGTGCTTTGTTCCATTAGGTGGTATTGATGTGTCAGATATTTGGACTTTAATTCAGAAAAATGGTGCCATTTTCATTTATCTCCCCTAATGAAGAATGAAGGTGTGCGCTGATACAGGGCTGCCCACAGCAATGCAGCTAAAAGTGAAAAACAATACTTAATATAGCCACTAAATTACAGATGACATCTCATTTAAAGATAAACAGCCTGCAGGCATATGTCCAAGTGGCATTGATGAAATTTTTAAATGTTCCTTTGAATTCTCATTTAACCAGCCATTTAGTCCCGAAGGTGCTGTGCTGGCTGGGAGATGTAAAAGGTTTCTACTTTAAATGTGAACTGAAAGCAGAAGTAGGAGAAAGCTATAAGTCCCGTTGGACGCAGGTATGGATTGATCCAGACATTCCCTATGTCCTATGGGAAAACAGGAGCTGTACCCAGCAGATGGTGGCCTTGAGGTGGATGGATGAGGCTCCTGGGCTGTGAGATAACAAAGCTCACTTGTTTCATTCTGCAGAGCTGAGCTCTTGAGAGCAGCGCTGAGGGGCATGGTTTAGTGTTTGATAGAAATGGTTGGACTCGATGGTCTGGTGGGTCTTTTCCAGCTTGGTAATTCTATGATTCTATGAAATAGTGGGCACGGCATGGGTGAGGGTTTCAGTCCCGCAGGATGGTTTGTGCACTGCTGACTGCCCGTGGTCTTGTGAGCTGCAGGTTGGATGCTGCTGAGCCCCCGTGATGTTGTAGCTGACCCCATCTGCCCATCTTGCTCTTCAGCTTCCCATTGTTTTGTGCTTTCTGGAAAAGCTCAGATCCACATGGAGAAATGCTTCTCGATTTAAGCTACTAAATCACCCTTATTTCTGGAGATGGGTTTCCTTCTGTCACTGGGAGCTCATTCTATCTTAACGAATGACCCGTTACGCCTGCTTTTGCTGATAATCACCCACTCAATCTGTGCTTACAGACCTCCTGGCTGGGCACCTCACAATCTTCTAGTTTAAGCCAGCGCTTTCCTCTTCTTAGCTGCAGGAAGACCTTCCCCAGCACCCCCTCTCTATCCTCTTTGCACTGGTCCAAGCTCATTTCTTCTTCCTGATCCACTACAAGCCTGGAAATTGAGTCCTATTTTCCACCTTATCAGGGAAACCCTCTAAGCATTTGAAACTCATAAAGTTTCTTTCTTGCTCTTTTTTTCCTGACTAAATATTCTCAGTTTGTTCAGTCTTTTTCTACCTGTTTCCCAAGCTGGTTTTGTTTTCCTCTGGACCCGTTGTGGTTAGCATTACTGTGTGATGCAAACAAGAAAGAAGATTCCTATTTTTATGGTTACGTTCCTATTCGTGGATTAGAAAGCACTGATGTTCATCAGGGCTTCATTCTGTGATTTTGCTTTTGTGGGCGATCTGGGCCATCAAGAAGCAACTTATTCCTTGTTTATGTGTGCAGCTGGGGCTCTTTGGTGCCTCGCACAGCCTGTTCCTAGAGGCAGGCCCTGAGGCAAAGCATCTTGTGATAGAAATAGATTACCAGAGGGAAGGCACCAAGTGCCATATCCTCCTATCAATACTTGCCCATCTCTTGAAGTGCCTGCTTGAACTGGTGTCTCTATGATGTTTTCCCATTTGGATGATAGCCTTTGATTTACTTTCAACTAATTTCTTTTGAAGAGCGCTCCAGAAACAAGCTTTGTGGTTTATTTTTGTCCGACTCTCCTAGATTTGCACCAGGGAGGATTTTTTTTGTTTTCTTGCTTATTTTCCCCTGGAATGCAGCTGGCAGCAGCAGCAGGAACAAGCTCAAGCAGAGGGTGCTTTTGTGGGCCAGACACTGAATGCACAAATGACCAGGATGCAGAGCTTCAGAAACATCCAGCAGCGTGAAAAAGCTGTGACAGAGGCAAACAGCAGGCATTGTTAGACCGTTCCTTTCCGAATCTTTGATTAGTCATGTTTAATGGGATTTCTTCTCATGTTCTTGAGCTGCACAGCTATGCTAGCATTTACCAATCTTCTTCATGGTCACCTATTTCCAGCTCCAGCCAACTCCCATACATCCACTACATGTTCCTTTGCTTCTCCTTGATAAATGTCGGGCTCAATCTACAATGCAGCTCTCAGAATTTCCTGGTATGGGGTCACTTGGCATTCAGCACTTGGAAAGATCACATATTTCTACATGTGCAGTCTTGATTTTGATCAAGAGAAGTGTTGATGTCATTTTGGCATTCCTAAAGCTCCCCCTCCCTTTTGGCTTTTTTTAGAGTATAAAGTAATTCAGCACAACAGGCTGTGCTTTGTTGGTTTTTATTTTTGCATCTTGCAATGTGACAATATCCGTAATAAACACAGGCTGGGACTGCTTGTGGAGAATCTATACTTATTTTGAGTAGATCCCTTTCCCATTCCTCTAAATACATTTCAAATTAGCCTTATTAAAAATAATGTAAATCAAAGCATGTCCTCTCGCATAATATATTGAAAGCAGTTTGACGGGGTTTATTGTATTGTTTAATAAACAGTTTGCGCTCCAAATGCTATTTCCAGCAGGGAAGATGAGTATTTCACAATCCTTTCCGGTGTCTGGCCATGCAATTTGCCTCTAGCAAAGAGAGTTCTTAATTCGCGTAGTACCTCGAGACGATGTGCAATTGTCAACCCAGACCCCAGCGCTTTCTAATCACGGTTGGCACGAGCTTTCCCCTGCTGTCTTTCAAGCCTCAGGGAAGTCAGACGCTTTCATACCCACTAAATCTCTGGGTATTTTGTGATGGAGACAGCAGCCTGTTAAAAGCTGGACCAACTCCACCAGTTAATCAGGAATTGGGTATTTCCAAGACCGGCCTCGCTTACTTACGCCGCTGAAATATTTGAGTATATTACTGTTTAATTTACTTTCCACCATGAGAAATGGGGCTTTTCCATATTGCCTCTTGTAGCTGGGAATCAAGAGCTGTAGAGGGGAGGGAGCTGCCCGCGGAGAGCCTGAGGCAGAGCCACAAAGCCATGGACATCTGCTAGCACCGCAGCCTGATCCCTGCCCTGGTTTCTTGGTCATGTTTCCCTGAGCTTTGCAGCCCTGTGACAAGTGATGTTTAGTAAATCATGTCAAGCTAAGGATTTGTTGATATGGTTCTTTTGGCATGATGGGGGTGGAGCGCAAAGCCTGTGGATTAGCAAGAACTAGCAAGAAAAACTCTCCCAATACAGTAGAGCTGTGTAGGTGAGTTGAGGCTGTGCTGAATTTCCTCCACCCCTACAATTCTGTGCCTGCTTATGAGGTGTTGCTGTGGTTTAGAGATGATGACTTGCAACGTTTGGGTGGCCTCACCTCCTTTTCCTCAGTACAGTGAGGTTTTTTGGAAATGCTGAGGAGCAACATCCCACAGAGCATGCAAGGGCAGCTCCTCCCAGCCTCCATCACTTGTATCCACAGCCCTCAAGAAAACTTAGATTTCATAATAAGATGCTTAAAGTCACTATTACACAGTTACAGCTTATAGGGCCCTTTGAGTATATTTTCTGATTCACTTAAATCCCCTGAATGACAAGTCCAGAGCTCTCTTGGCCCACCAATCGTGTCATCCTTTAGTTGGGGTCTTTGAGTGAAAGCTGCTGGGAAAGGCAGGGTAACTGGTGATCTCAGCTCGTCGTGCTGGGGGAGTGGGATGTTTGAGAGACTTTGCTATAATGAGATGTGAGCAAAAATGGCAGCAGGGAATAGATTCTTAATTTAAATAATGAGCGCCCCTTGTTGCCTGACAGATGGTCATTTTCTGAGAAACGCAAAGTCTCTTTAGAGGGGTCAGATTGCTTGTATTTACATGGAATAATGAAGGAGAGGCACCAGTCCCAACACATGCTGTGTTTTTCACATTTTTCCAGGGGTATTCCCAGCTGCCTCTGAAAAAAAAGCAGATTTGATCCTCTGCAAACCTCGTGTGAATCTGACCATGCGTTATCGCATGAAGAAATCAAATGGCAACGGGAGCGTCTCTGATATTCAGGCAGCTATAATAACGCTCTTTAAGCATCTTTAGTTGCTAGAAAGGAAGCTCGATACTGATGCCAGAAAACATCTTGGGCCTGAATGTGCCTTTACTTGTGCAGGGCTGGCTGCAGTCCAATACCCAGATATCTGCATGCCCGTGGCGTCTCCAGGATTTAACGCGTGGGGAGGCAGATGGATGGCAAAGAATTTGCTAAGGGTTAGGGCACCTTCCTATGCATTTCCCCACTTGCTGCATCTGTTCGTAATGTGGGAACTAAAGATCAGGTACCCAGTACTCTGTTTTGAGCATTCTATACTCCACCAGAGCTGATGATGGGCAGCGGGAGGTATATCAGGAACTCCTTGCTGGTTTATGATATTTTAGCTGGGATAGTGGCAGCCCTTTGGGGCATAACGTCTGCTCTGAAAGAGGACACAGTTGCTTACCTGCCTCTCTGAAGTTCTTTGGGTCTTACTGTGGAACGGTCTGCCCAGGGAGTGGTTGACTCAGTTCCCTGGAGGTGTTTAAGGTGTGGGTGGATGAGGTGCTGAGGGACATGGTTTAGAGATTGGTGGGAATGGTTGGACTTGATGATCTGGTGGGTCTCTTCCAACCTGGTGATTCTATGACCATAAAGCAATGTGGTTTGTATCAGAAACGGTGTGACCAGCAGGTCCAGGGAGGTTATTCTTTCTCTGNCCATGGGAGATTTAGGCTAGAGATTAGGAGGAAGTTTTTCACGGAAGGGGTCACTGGGCACTGGAACAGGCTGCCCAGGGAGGGGATTGATTTAAGGCATGGATGGACAAGGTCCTGAGGGACATGGTTTAGTGTTTGATAGGAATGGTTGGACTCGATGATCCGGTGGGTCTCTTCCAACTTGGTGATTCTATGGTCTGTCCCAGGCAAACAACCAGGAGACAAAGATCTGGCTGCATATGCCTCGTGCTCCCACAATGCCCAGGATCTGTGCTGCTTCTTGGCCAACATCTCTTAGGCAAAGCTAGAGGGTGTTTTATCTACATGAGAGCATTAAAAAAATACAACTTGAAAGGACCGTTGAAGGAGTTGCTCAGCCATCCTGGAACCCCCATGGGAGGAACTCCTATTGACAGTAGGTGGCATTAGCACGATTTCTCTTACTGGGCATAAATCACCATTTAGGTTAATGTTTTAGCACAAAGAAGGTCCTTATAGTCTCATTAAGCTTCTCTTGAAATGGGAAGGAAAACAAACCCTAGTCTTGACCTAAAGAACTCTTAATGACACTGACTGTACCGGTATGTTGTATTTCTGCCTTTTCTTTTATGTGGGTCCCTCATTCTTCCCTGTTTCTCCCCATGCCAAGGAAGCATGAAGGGTTTCTGTGATGACCAAGTCCCAAATAAGAGAGAATTCAGCTTGCAGATACCAAAACAACCCTCCTCTGAGCTCCCTTCAGCAGAGTAGGGACATGTTTTGCTATCACATTGTTTAAAAAGACTGAGAAAACAGACCAGCCTTACAATTCTGAAAGTTAAGAAAGGGGCAAACAGATTAGAAAACACCAAAGGCAGAGACTTAGACTTTGTTCACTGCTTGGCAGCTGGGAGGTGCTCCCACAAGATTCAGTTTTATATATCCTCACCATGTGGTCTTAATCGCTGGGTGGCAACGTGTTTGGAAGAAGCCAAGTCAATCAACACCTATTTTTCACAGTGAATCAACTATTAGTGTCAAATTCTGGTCTGCGTCTTGTGCCAGAACAAGGCTTGTTGTCACCTAAATGTGGCTGTAAATTATATATTCCCTGTCAAGCCTGGGAAATTGAAACCAAAGTTGTGTTGTTTTCCCCTTTGTTGGTTAATTCCTCTGCAGAGGTGGTTGCCTGATGTTTTTGCAGGTACCCTGTGTACAGACTGACAGAGAAACAGATTTGAGTGACGCAGCATCCCTATCAAGGATCTTTGCTCATCTGTTTCTGTTCTCCAGAAGCCGTGAAGTGCTTTTTTGCATCTGGGAGGGAGTTCCAAGAGGCCTCAAATTACTGGACAGTTCACAAAAAGCTGACCTGGTGTCCAGTGTGGTTTTCTGGCAGCATATGGAGGCGTTAGCTTTGCTCTAGCATGTATAAAGCTGTTACAGGTTGGAAAATATTTTCTTTTAAGTATTGAGTTTCAGCTGGCTGACCTGCGGTGACCCAAACAAGTGATGTTTACCAGCAATATCCACATGGATGGGACTTATTTTCACGGGTGTTAAGAAAACGAGAGAGATTGGAGCCACAAAGCAGTTGACAGTGCAGAGTATTGACAGGGAGCAAAAGCTGTCACCGAAAACAAAGCAGAAGTCATTTTTCAAAGGTTAATATTCTAAGTTTAGCTCCAAAGCTGCTAAAAGAAGACTGGAGGTGGGGAGGGGGGAGAGTGTTAGTAGGTGATCCAACTGGTCTGTAATGTCAAAGGCAATAAAAAAATGTGTGCAGAGCAGAAAAAATTTTATGTTCTTCTATGTCCGATCATCCTTGCAGGATGTATTTGGGCTCAGGGACAACATGTGGATTCAAGTTTGGTGGTGCCATTTAGGAAGGATAGAGGAGCTGGTGACAACCAAGAATGATCGACTAGGGATGCTCCCCAAAAGAACAAAAAAAGAAATGCTCTGGCTCTGTTGTGCTGTGCGTGATTGCAGATAATGAAATGCCATGTGCTTTCATTACACTTCTAAATAGAAAGGAAACCTTCATTTATCTATGCCTGGAGAATCAGAGGGAAAAGCGGCATCAAAGAGAACCTCCTACTGAAAGCATTTGATGTTGTAAAGGACAAAGAGTATCTGGCAGAGGCCTTAAAGGGGGGAAATCAGACAGGCGGTGAAGTGCTACTGGCGGTGCAGCCTTGTAGCCTCCAGTTTAAACTCTCGGAGAGTATGATGCTAATGCACTGGGGCATTCAGAGCATAAATTGATGTTTTGTCTTTAGGGGTTTTTTGGTTTTCACTAAGAATCTGCCCTGCAGCTCCTGGATTAATTAAATGCTGACAGCCTACTAGAATAGGAGCGGAGGATCTCTCCTGCCCTTTCTGTGTTGCACAGACCAGAGTACACGGTGCCCTTAGGAAATGAGCTTGTTCCATTAGGCAAAATCAATAAGGCAGAAATCTGTGTGAAATCCTTCTATTAAATTACAAATAGACTAAACCTCTATACTGGGTGACACTGATCATTGCTTTTGTGTCCCGGGCAGGTGCTTGTGGGAGCAC
Source organism: Piaya cayana (assembly GCA_013389865.1). Classification (NCBI taxonomy): domain Eukaryota; kingdom Metazoa; phylum Chordata; class Aves; order Cuculiformes; family Coccyzidae; genus Piaya; species Piaya cayana. The sequence goes on from WAAB01009545.1 coordinate 184,376, forward strand.
TCTGGTCAAATAGGCATGTGCCCTTCTGCAAACTTCGGCTTCGCTTCACTGCTGCTTCCTACAGGGACTGATTTTTCATTCCTTGGGCTATAAGAACAACACTTTATTTTGCTTCTGCCTATTCTGAGCCTTCAGCTGCCCTCTGGAGTATTTAGAGTAACTCTGTAAACCCATTCATGCAAAAGTTTGCCATAGAGCATTACTTTCCTGCAGATAAATTTGGGCTCTGCCCCCAAGCAGGATGTTATTAAGGTTTTCTTTTATTTTCTAACTTTCCTTGGTTGAAGCACAGGGCTTTTCTCATCGCATGAGTTTTCTTAGATCCAAGCTCGGACCCTTCTGCAATGGGTGAACAGATCAAACATCTCCGCAGCAAATGATACCAGTGCCCAAGCACCTCCTGAGATGAAATGTAAAACATGCCATGCATTTACTGCCCCGAACAGTCTAAAGTGGCACGTGGCCTGTGATCAACTCTGTCATTTACTCTTTTAATATTGGAATATTAATTTTTGCATGTGGATCTTGGGCTGCTTCTCAGCTGGGGCAAAAATCAACAGGTTTGACTTACGTCATGTGGAATCATGTTTGTAAAGACTAAAGTTTGGGCAGACCGACAGCTTTTGATGGGCTCTTGCAGGTCTGCCATGCCTGTCACCTCTTCACATGCTATATCTGGGAGGTGTAGCCTGCTGGCGAGCTGTAAAAGCAACAGATGCCACAAAGGTTTATTTTCTTAAGAGACGCAGCGTGGGAAAACTTGCAGTGAAATCACAATCCTTCTTAGTGTCACTTTTACGGAAGATTAGTCTCCTCCCGTCTCTGTTTGCAGTGAAAAAACAAATCCTGCAAAAGTTTTTAATATATTTATTAAAAACCAACACTCACATCTCTGGTGGATGGGGCAGGGAACAGCCTGGAGTTAAACTCCAGCAAGCAGGGCACATCCTGGGCATTAAAAGAAGTGTGGACAGGGACTGGGTTGCTTCGAGGAGGTGGATAGGACAGCCTCCGTCTTGAGAAGCTCTTAAAAAACACCTTGGATAAGGTTTTTCAAAAGTGTTTTTTCTGACTGATGGCCCAAGGAAAGGGTTAGGTCACCTCTCCTGGTCCTGATCAGGGTTATTTGTCACCAGTGCTGAAGGTCCTGTGTTAGGTCAGGGTGCTGTGTACCAAGCTACTTGTTTCCTAGAGGTTTCCAGAATGGAAGTGCTCCTTACAGTTCCTGGAAAAAATGGATTTTGGGGAATGTAATTTATTGTGAGGGTCTTAGCACCTTTCCCAGCAACCTGCCATAAAAAAAAAATCTCTGCTTGGAAATATTTTAATCTTTCTTGGATGCTTTTAAAAAGTTTTCCAGGAATGTTCTGCTCTTTCCCATTCACATCTACTAAATATACACTCTGTTCAGACTGTAGACCCTAGTCTATTTTTACATTTATTTCCCGTATATTTTAATTTTTCTACCCTGGATGGAACAATTTGGTCTGTTCTTCAGCCCAAGACCTTGCTGCCCCCTCTCCCGCCGTTGGCTGATTTCAGCATCAGTTACAAGGAGTTTATTATCCTTGGGTACTACTATGGGGACAAGGACTTGTTAACTTCTGGTTGGCTGGAGAAAGACTTAAAACTGGAAAAAAATGGGAAGGAAAGAAAGGAAATCAGTTGTCCCTATGCAAAGGAGAAATAAAGCATCTCTGAAGTCTCTATTGTTTGTAAATGGTTAACTGAGCTTTAGGGCAGAAAACGTGAGCAGAGCAGTGAATTCCTGCCTGTGGAACATTTCTCATTCCTCTGGGTTGAAAAGGCCAGTAGTTGCCATGTATAAGGCAGAAAACAAGTGACAGCTTGCTTCTTCATCCTCCTGTGTGCTGATACTTAGCAGGGCTTTATTTATTTGGTGAGACACAAGGAATATATGCTCATTGTTTACATTGCATGAACGGGAATGGCAAGGAATAGATTTTTATCATTGTTACTCTTGTCTTTGGTTGCTCTGGAGTGGTGTTTCTTTCTGGTTCTGGTGAAGTTTTAAAGACGGAAGGGGGAAGGGAGAGGGCAGGATTTGAGAAAAAAATTCTCAGGCACGTGGGTAGTGAAGGACTATTCCATTTAAGCTGTGACTTGATTAGGCTTATACATCTCCACTTGACCTTCGTGTGGAAATTCACCCTTTAAATAATGTTTCTAAGTCTCCAGGGTCAAATCCAGGCTTCTGTCATGCAAAACGTTCTTAATGAAATTACTGTGTCCTGAGCTGACAACATCTTGCTGGGCAGCGCGGCTGAGCCCAGAGCAGTGATGGGTTGTCCCAGCCCAGTGCAGGACCTGCCTCCGGCCTTTGGGAAAAGGGGTTAAATCCAGAAATTATTGGATTTTAAATGAGGGTTGAAGTACTGCAAAGCTTAATTCCCACTGGGACGGTTGTGGTTCTGTCCCATTACTCCTGCTAACCAGCACTCACCACAGCAGCCGGCCTGGCTCCAGCCATGGACCGTGCCCTTTGATAGCAACATAGATACACTCAGCTCTCCCAACAGCACTGATGCTTTAGAAGTGGGGAAAGAGAAATTCAAGCCCCAGCCTATTACTATAGAAACAAAATACTTAGCTGGGTTTGGATAGCGCTGCAGAAACATTGACCGGTGTTTCCAGCTTGCAGGCAGGTGAAAGGGTTAAAGACCGAGCTGGTGCTTGCTCCTCTGTGGCATTATCTGTATGATTGCTTTTCATATCTTGTTTATTGTGGTTAGCAGAGCAGCTATAATATAGAGTGCTAGATGCAATAAATCTTGTTGTTGCAAACAGCGTACTTTTCATCAGGGCTCAAGGAATTGCAAGGTAAGCATTCAGAGGCAATCTATAGATCTAATTATATAGAAAGCCTAACCTGTGTAGATCTTAAAGGAAATTATAACTGTGAAAATTAAATTATGTTCAGTTTTATTTGTATGAAGTATATTATCCTATTTTGGGTTTTATGAGAACACAGACAGCAGCAGTGCCAGCACGGTGTCTTCTGTGGTTTTGTATCAGCACTGAACAGCCAAAGATGCTGGTAATTTAAGGGCTGAGGGGTTTTTTTTGCCTTTCTGACAGCTATATCTATAAATTTACACTCCTGCATTTCAAAATGTTCTCTGATGCTAATTGTAGCCCAAGACATCCTATTGGGTAAAGGAAAACATCTCCGATTTTATTTATTTACTGAAAGACAAGCCTGCGACCCCAAAGCAAAACTCTGTGCATCAAAGTGACAGGTCCAAATTGCTCTAATCTCCCCTCTGTCACACTTGGCAGCTTGTTCTCAGCACTGGCTGGCCACGATTTGTCCCCCACTGGAGGGACACAGTGGATGTCCCCCTGCTTTGGGGAGGAGCGGGGAGGCCACTTACTCTATCACTGAAAACCACCCAGAAAGTCCCGCATATTTGGATTATAAAAGACTTGGCAACTTTCACCTTTTCCAGATTTGTGAAATCCCCAGGTTGTGTTGTGCTGGTTTGAGGGCTTGGGTAGACTGGTTGACCTATGGAATGTGGTGAATGGGTAAACAGGATAAGTGGCTTTAGGTATGGGGGTTTTTTTCCCCCTTTATCATTTTCTCTCTCTCCCAACCCTCTTCCCCCCCTTAAACTTCATGCAAGCTGTTTTCTGGCTTGTTGCACTGATCTCTTGGGGGACTGTGATCAGCAATGTGCTGCAGGGCTTTCCTCTCCCAGCACAAAGGCTTGGAGACTGCAGGGGTGCAAGAGGCAATGCAGGGAGGGAGTTTCTGTGTCTGGCATCCTTGGAGATGCAAGCTCGATGAACTTGAGACTCTCAGCAAACTTCTGGAGGTTGAGTTGCTTTGCTTTAGGCAGCAAGGCCTGGTTCACTGATGGCTCCCCAAGCTGCAGTCTAAGCAGGGTGGTTGGCACCAGGCTCTGTTTCTCAGGAGGGAAAGGAATAGCACTGTTGGCAAGGGAGGGAGGGTTCATCGTTATGGAATGGTTGGACTCGATGATCTGGTGGGTCTTTTCCAACCTGGTGATTCTATGATCACCAATTAGCAATGAGACCAAGCTGGTTTTAAGCACTCGTCTCTGTATCTATGGCCGCTGTGCCAACACCACAGTGTGGTGTGGGGTTGGGAGAACCTGTTCTGGCCTTCTCAGTTCAGAAGAAGGGATGAGGAGCTCCTTGGCGGTAGGTTAATTTTCCAGATGTGTCACCGAAGGGTTTTACTTGGACAGGAGTGATTGATGCTGTTGGGCTCGCTCCTACACACCATGAGTCAGGAGATTGCCCAATGTGCCCTCAGGGGAAAGAGTTGCTCGGACAGGTTCATCCAGGAAGGAGCGCAGAGAAGTCCCAGATGGGAAGGAGCAAAGCAGGAGATGGATCTGTTTGAAATTCTCCACACCTTTCTCATTGACAAGGATTGAGGGGCGTTTGCATCCATTTCACTCACTTGTTGGGAAAACGGGGTTGACAGCTCTGTAGATAAAATGGTGCAAAAGTGCTACTGGCTTATTTCATCATGCTGGGCTGTAAACTGTGTTTTGGGAGCTGCACCCCAAGGGCTTGCGCTGTTGGTGGCACAGGGAGCCTCGGCAATGGTGCCAGGTAGGAGCAGAGGAGTCACCACATCACCAAAACTCAGTGGTTTTGGTTCTCGTCCTAATTTTTCCCTCATGGCACTGCCCAAAGTTCTCTGTTTTTGCAAACCACTGAGATTTTTGCAAACCACTGATTTTGCAAACCACATGAGATGATAGGGTTTTCCATTCTAGGCGAAGTGAAGAGGGTGGTTAGTAAGACGGTAACATTAAATTTCCAGAGGGCAGACTTTGAACTCTTTAGAAGGCTGGTTGGCAAAGTCTCCTGGGAGGCAGTACTCAAGGGCAAGGGAGCCCATGAGGGCTGGGAGCTCTTCAAAAGGGAG